>JAQOWM010000267.1:0-201974 GCA_029041755.1 Resseliella maxima | reverse complement strand
TATAAATAGTTTGTTTTGCTTTTCGTTGTATTTTTAATTTCTCAGTGAAGTGTTTTTATTATTTTATTTCAAAAATATTTATATTTCGATAATTTAATATTGAAAAATATTTTATTGAACATAAATATTTAATTATTTTTACACATAATCAATTTTTATTCGATTCAGTATCAAATGTTGGTGAATCTAATTTATGTTTGTTCATTTAGATGGCACTTAACCGGGAGACTCACATACAAATGTACAGGGCTATATAGACTGCTTACCAGGGTAGGTAATATTCCCCTAGCAATTATGCAGATATACGAGTTTATAACAAATAATATCGCTTCCGAACAATTCAGGGTATAATCTAGAGACTTGCAGACGACGAGTAATTTTGAATATCCAATTATTCTTTTTATATATTTTCGAACAGACGATTTTGAATCGTCAGAATAAACAAAGAATTTATACTTCGATTTTCCATTTGGTTTTTTAATTCTTTGTTTTCAAGAAAATCTTTGTTTTCAAGAATCAAAATTCTCTATTAATCGAAAAATAATTGAAATCAAATTAATAACAACGAATGAAATTTTTGCTAGTAATTTGATAACGTATGTGAAATGCACAAAATGCAAGAAAATAACAATATAAAAATTACATAAATCAGACGTTACATTGAGCTGACATTAGACATCTAAATAATATTGTCGAAATAACGTTTGCCGCTAACACGATGTTGTATTATAAACGAAGAAGAAAGGAGAATCAATACATAAGCAGCAGACGAAAGAAAAAGCACATTCCAACGAACTATATGCATCGCTTCTTTTTATATACGCGCACCACTTAATTCATTGGTATGTGCTTCTTCCTTTGTGTGTCGCTTATGTATTGATTCTTCGTTCCTCATCTTCTTCTTCGTTTATATACAACATCGTTTCAGCGGTTAACTTTATTTCGACAATATTATTTAGCTGGCTAATAACAGCTCAGTGTAATGTCTGCACATAATATTACATTCAGCTGAATTCTCCAAATTATAGATTTTGTTTGTTGCGGTTTTGTTTGATATTCAAAACGCTAAGAGCTCTATTTCAAAATTTAATTTATTGAACAAGCTATTTGCAAAACAACTTAATAATGTAACTTTATTCTCTTTCAAATTTGTTGATAATTTTCTTACTTAATAATTATTTATGTTTATGAAAGAAAATTGTAAAGAAAAAAACATTGTCATAGTTAATTTTGATTTTGAAACAATAAAAATCATAAATCATTTCGAATAAAAATTCCGTCACAGAGTGGTGTGACCGAAAAAAAAAAACATTTCCTGAACTGTTTTTTACTTTTAGTATCTTTTAAAATTGTTCATGTGAATTTTCCAAAGAAAAGTGCTCATTTTTATTCATTTCCACTTGCATCTTGTTGATAGTGTTCATATTCATGTTTTCGTAAATCATATTGAAGTCTGAATCGACGTGGACAGGATTTGCACGCGTATACTCCATCTTCGAAATGCATATTATTTTTATGTTTGATTAAATCACCTCTATATTTGAATTTATGACCACAGAATTCACATTCAAAACCTAAAGCAAATATTCCAAAAAAAAAAGAAAAAAAAAAATTAATTATTTTCCCCACAAAAATGGAAATTGTGCAAAATTATTTAATAATTACGTTTTTCACTGGAGTGTACGAAAATCAAATGATGTTTCAAATTTTTTTGTTCATAAAATTTCATTGGACATATTGTACATTGGTATTTTCGATCAGCTTCGTTCCTCGTATGTTTCACTTTTGATTTTGATTTTGATTGAGAAAAAGAATATATTATTTTTTAACGAAATCAAATTTCAATTTAATATATGGCCAAACATATACTCACATGAATGTGTATGAAGTCCTTTTTGAGATGATAAATTTGCATTGCAAATGTTACAAATATATCTAACACTTTTATGTCTCATTCGATGTTCATTCATTTTGTTTTTGCAATGAAATCGTAATGAACACTTTGGACATTTGAATTTTGGTAGAGTATGCGTCCTTATGTGCTTAAGAAATGTATCACGAAGTTTAAAACTTTTTCCACACTGTTCGCATAACAGATCTGTACAAATGAAATAATGAAACACAATGTATTTCAATTGAATTTAAATGTTTAAGTATATTAAAATTTACCTCGATGTATGACATGCCTTTTTAAATGCAACTTAAGTAATATGCGTGTTGCAAATCTTTTTGAACATATTTCGCATAAGTGATTTTTTTCTACAAATTCATGATTTTTAACATGGACATCTTTTAATATTTCCATTGCAAAGTATTTTCCACATGGTTCGCATTTATACATAAATTTTTCATATTTGCATTCATTTTCCAAATGTTTTATCAATCGATACGTGGATTTAAATGAATGTTTGCAATAAACACAAATACATTTTTTCATTTGATTGCACAAATGTTCATCTAATTCAGATTTTGTTAAATAACAATTACAAATTATACATTTTTCACTTCGATTGTGTGCCATTTCTAGATGCTTTCGCGTTTCATACAAAGATTTCAATTTTTCTTGACAAATAAAACATTCAAATTGGTCGGTCTCAAATTTATCATGATACCGTGTTAAATGATTTTCCAAATGTCCTTCAAGTTTAAAAAGTTTACCACAGACACCACATTGAAATTGGTCAATTTTTTCTTCTTTTCCACTATGTATTTGATTCATATGATTTTTGATTTGATATAAAGAGTAGAATCTATCACCACAAATATCACAAATGAATTCCGGTTTGTCATTTGTGGCATGTTTATTACTGTGAAAATCTAATAACAATGCCATTGGAAATATATCAGGACATTTATCGCATTTGTGAAATGTTTTTTCTCTGTGATAAACTGTTAAATGATTCAATAAATCTAATGTTGATGTAAATGATTTTTCACAATATTCGCACGTTATTTCATCATCTCCATTGCAAATATGATTTTTATCTGATGATGAATAGATTTTTCGACACAATTGGCATTTGTGTGTATGAGCTTTTATGGCTTCAAGTTGAATTATTTCCTGTTTTGTTTTATAGCGTAAAAGTTGTTTTCTTAATTTGTCTGCAATAGTTCCTAATTCTTTGAATTTTTTATTCAAATATTCCAGTTTGTTGCTCTGTTTTTGCATTTGAGTATTTACATACAAACATTGATGACATGATGTGGATGTTAATGTTTCCGCTGAAGATTTTGTACTATCAAAGATAAAATTAGATCAATTAGTCACATGAGAATGATAGAAAAATAGAAATAATTAAACTTACTTCGGTTTAACATTCAATGAAATCTCTTTTTCTTCAGGTGTATTCTTCAAAGGTCCAAATTTTTCTTTGAAATCGTCGAGTTGAGCATTTAATAGATGAATTGTTTCTTGGCGTTCATTACATTTATATTCTATATTTCGCACTTTATTATTTAAACCTTGAAGTTGCACGTCCAATTGAATACATTTACAGCATATTGAAGGTTTTAGTTCTTTTGGTGAATTATTCAGTCTATTTTTGAGATATGAAATTAATTTTTCCATTGATTATATAGAAATTAATCAGAACTTACTGTAATGGCTCAGTTGATGGAACTCCATTTTCAGGTTTGTCAACATTAACGACAACATCTTTTTCCAATTTGCTAATGTTAATTTCAGGCATTTGATTAAATTTTGTATTCAGAAATATTGTCTCATTTAAGTACTTACATTTGATCGATGGGCTTTGGTACAAATATTGTTGGAATTGCATCTGGTTTTAGCTTTACGTGACGCCGATTAGTAGTCAGGAATTTCTCTTCAAAATGAAGTTGACAAATTGTAAATCTTGATGAGATTTCTTGATATTTTCGTATTTCATTTATCCATTTTTCAAGCTGTAGTGGATAATGAAATGATCTGAAAAATTCACGCGTACAAAATCAAAACAATTTGAAAAATCTTTAAATTGAATCTTAAAATCGAAAAAAAAAGAAAAATAAAAAGTAATATTTTACCTAAAAAAACGTATGTTTTTATCTTCAGGAGTCTTGCGACCAGAATGATATTTACAACTTTGAATGTTGCAATAAATCTGCATTTTTTTTAATTGAATTTCATAGAAATTATAATCAACAATTATTTATTTACAACGAATGTAAGTAAATTTGACAGATAATAATATGACATTTTATAGTTCAGACATTCACCACATGACACGACACATTAGACGTCAAATGAAAAATTTGAAAATAAAAATATTTTAATTATGAAAAACTGCAGTTGAACAACTGAATTATGAAGAAAAATATTACGCACCGTTTTAAACAGAAGAAATGAAAAATCAAAACAGAACCGAAACATATATCGATTTATACGCGTATCGTACAAATAAAATTGTATTTTAATGCAAAGATGATCAATTGAGCAATATTCTTGTTCTCTACATTACTTAGCCGATTTTTGTTTAGAAATGCATCTCAAATAGAAAAAAAGAGATCCAGGCACTATGAGCAAAATTGATTTTACACTAATTTACACTAACAACAAGTGTCATCACAGAAAAATTCGTCATCTAACGACTGATTACAGAACTATAATGCTACGTACAAAGTAATGTTTGTGTGTTTGTCTCTTTTAGACGTATTTGTCTCTTTCACACTCATAGGTTGTATAAAAAGTTCTACATCAAGTCACTAGATGGACGTTTTCTTACGATGTAACCTAGGGAGCTATGCAGTGAGAAAAAAAAATTCAAACACGTTCCCGAACGCCATCCAAACTCACGAACATAAATTAGATTCACCAACATTTGATACTGAATCTGAATAAAAATTGATTATGTGTAATTATATAAAAATAATTAAATATTTATGTACAATAAAATATTTTTCATTATTGAATTATCGAAATATAAATATTTTTGAAATAAAATAATAAAAACACTTCATTAAGAAATTAAAAATACAACTAAAGCAAAACAAACTATTTATATTAAGTCTCCGCATTGAAAACAATCAAACAGAAAACATCGTTATGTTACCATTCACTATTTCACCTACTACTATCAAACAAAAATTAATTACAATCGTTGTTGAGGGAAATATTGGTTCCGGCAAATCTACGTTATTAAAATACTTCAGGAAATCAGCAAAAATTCACATTCTTCCTGAACCAGTGGAAAAATGACGCAATATTGAAAATGTTAATTTACTGGACAAAATGTATCAAAATCCAAACGAATGGTCTTTTTTCATCTTATCGCTGATAAAATCGAAGAAATCTGGACACAATCATGCATTCCAATTAACACAAACAAACGTATCACAAAAAAAGTTGAAGAGTTGTATAGTTGTAAAACCAGCATTTTTATAGAAATATTACACAAAATATTGCATAAATTCCTGGAGAAAATATTTTTTTTAGTCAGATTCCATAGATTATTCAATTATATTACGATTTTTTGAAAGAATAATGTAATTATCAAATGTTTTGACAGTCAAAATGATACTAATAATTGCGAAAAATAGGATTTATCACTAATTTTAACATTTACAAATGGAGCCTAACTGGCGGCGCACCTGAAAATGAATTTTTTCGACTTTTATTGATTGATTCGTGTTCAGGGGACTCCCCTGCATAGGTTATGATGCCAGCATATTTATTTTTTGCAATTTTTGATAAAAGTGCTACACCCTAGTCCTCATCCCAATCAATGGCGCCTTTTTTATTTACATTTTAAATTTCTCTCTCTTCTTGAGTGACATATTTTGTATTTGAACGTTAGCGAAATCGAATCGCTACCCTCACGATGTATTTTAAACTCATTTAATGGAGACATTTCCATGAATAAATTATTGTCGTAACATTGAAGTGTATTAAATAAAATCAAAAATTTGACCACTCTTGCCGCTCATTTTGATCATCACTCTTTGGCAATATAGTTGATACAGAAATTGTCCGACAGAAAATGGTAAATTTGCCATATTCACATAGGTGGAGAGAGGTTCACAAATGGTGAAAATCGATTAAAATATTTATGTTGGTCATTTCCAACAAATTGTAATAAATAATCAATAATCTGCAGACTTTGCCCCTTCTGACTACCATTTATTTCGATTGCTGTAAATGAGCCTATTTGAAATACGCTTTAGAAATATTGAAGAAGTGCAAAATTGGATAGAGAAATGAATTGTTCAAAAGAATCTACAAATTTTCTGAAAGATGGCGTGAAGTCATAGCTAACGATGGGGAAATATTATACGGCTTTATTTAAATATTAATTTTCATCCAAAAACGATAAAAATTGTTATAAATATACATATATATTACTACACACGTTTGACGCAGTCTTCATTATTGTACGTCTACTATTATTACAACTGGAACAACTTCGGTTGCTATGTTATATAAAAACTTGGATATAATTTCTTTCGCAATTTTCAAATGTTGTTTTCTGAGAACTCAATATTATTACAATAATAATTTTTCCAAAATTATCTTTATAGTAACGTCATTTACACGAGCCATAGTGAAATATTTGCGTGTCGCATTCCATTTCGAAAATATTCAAATTGAAATAGCTATAAATATGAATATGACAATGAGAAAATTCAGTTGATTCTAATTTTTGAAAAGTTGAAATCAAAATGGTAAAATATCTTTTAATTTCTTTAATTGTTCTAATTGCAGTCATATAGTAAGAATTGAAATAATGTTAAAATAGATAGAATAACCACATAAAATGAATCGATTTTTCTTTATATTTCATTATGATAATTTAGGAATGCCCAGGCTGCGAGGAAAGCTGATTCAACTTCAGCAAATATGGGCAGAGTAAATATTCAATATCATTTCTATGTTTAACGATGTTATTTAAAACACAAAACGGAGTTGACTCTATTTTTCCTCTGTTTCTTTCAAAGGCCGCTCATAGTTAAGAGAACGCGTTTCTTCTTCATTTTAGCAAGTGAGCTTGCTTCCAAAAGAATCTACATTTTTCCTCGCAATTTCTCACATTAAATCATGAAATTTAAACTAATAATGCCTTTGAGAGCATTTCTCTCACTATTTAACATTGTTTCATCTCTTCTCTTGGCTATGAACATCTTTTGGTTTTGTTGTGTTTCTGTATATATTCGCAATTTGTCCGTATAAGTAAAGACGAGAGTATATAACAACTGTATTCTGTATTGTAAATTATAGCACGGAAATAACAATCAACAATGGCAGAATAGAATAAATGAAATTGTGTTTAATGGACAGTATGTATTTTATCAAATAATTAATTACAGTATATGAATACTTATATTCTTCATTTAATTTTGTTTTTTTTCCATAATATATTAGAGGTACGCCGGAGAGAATAGCACAAATGTCAGTATTTTCAATTTGTCTTTTCTAATTTACTTCCAAAAATGTTTCTAATCAAAAATTTTATTCCATTTTTTTCCATAAAATTCAACAGCGCTTTAATTATTGGCGGAAATCTCAGGCTTGAGCAAACAATTATGTAAGTTCTAAACATTTAATATGTTCTTACAAATTGTAAATTACAATTGTGTATCAGTCAAATTAATATTTCTATAACTTTAACGAGCTTTGAATAATCTTTTAATTATAATCAACAGACGTCATTTTCAAAGTATAGCAAATGATGGGTAAATTGTTTAATAAAGTATTTCGTATTCATTTTATTGATATTAAATAAAATTTCCAACGCAGAACACAAGACGATGGAATTAGAGACTTCGCCAGGGCATTCTGCCGATCCAGAGTATGATCACTTTTCTTTATATCAAATTATCATTAATTATTTAAACATCTGTTTTTTACCTAAAATATTTTTCTTAAAGGAAATGTAATTTTGCTGCCTATCCCATTAACATTGATTCACCTATAGATGGCGACACGAAAATCATTCAATTCAATCAACTTTTTGAAATAAATTAACAAATTACCGAATATATTTTTCTTTTCTTTTTCTCGAATTTAATTGCTGATGATCGATAAAGAACCGTACAGTGACTAGTTATAACCACATGCTTTTTTAGAATTCGCCATATTTTTGAATTAATTACACTAATCAACACAACTTCCCCTCATGAGCAGCGACCTATATAGTGTTGTAGAGATTCGCCTCGTGATTCCAAATCTGGTCTCCGTTTGTTGCTGGCACGTCTGAGATTTTTTTAAAATCACTTTGTATATAAATCCTTTAGTGGTATGATATTTTTCTTTATGTTGGCTATATTATGCAAGGTATCATTGATTCCAAAACTCCTCTATAATTTAGAGGAGTACTGCTATCTAATGTCATAACAACCACTTGATTTGATCTCGTGGTTAAAAAAAAATCGAAGTATATATCTGAAAACCACACTTCAAAAATACAATTTTTCCACACATATAGGTAAAAGTCGTAAACAAATCAAGAAGTTATTGCCATTTTTGCGCCTGATTATAAAGTGTAGAATCTTTCTGGCCCATTCTATGCTGTTTGTATAAAGCGAATGAAAAAATTCTATAATTTTTTTGAGGTTTTCCAAAAAAACGACAAAATGCGGTTTTTCATTTTTCGTACTTTTGGTCGATTTTATCGATGCATATGTACTGCTACAGTTTCTACTATTCAAAATAAATGCCACAATTCAAGATTTTGCTACCACATAAGATATCCGTTTGAAGTAAATTTTACATATAGGAATACCACAAATTATAAAAGTTCGTAATGTTTTTAAACAATTCGAAAGTAGAATTCCAAAAAAGAAAGTATTAGAATTTATTGTCAAAGAATAAAATGTGATACAATTTATGTCTAACTATTAGTGTTATATAAATAGAGTCATAATAAAAATGAATAAGATTTGAATATCTATTTAAGATATTTTCGATCAATTCAATTCCTTATCTAAGAATGAGTCAGATGGCAAAGATAAATGATTACAAAAATGAATAACATTATTAAAAATATTAAAAATTATTCAAAACAGAAAAAAAACATAATATGTACATACAGTGATTGCAGATTCCCCTAATTTTTACAAAGAACATATTTTCTTTTTTTTCCTTTCTTTAGTTTTTAAGTTTAATGAGATTTAAAGTCATAAAAAAGCAATGTAGGGTCAATGAAAAGTGCGGCGTAGTTGAAAGCTCTGCATGCATAATTGAACGGGGCATTTAAACCATAGTCTGATCTCGAGCCTCTTAATCTGATGAATTTCAAGTTCTTTAGTCACCTTTGTCCTGAGTAAATGTTCATCCTTTCTCTTAATGTTGGTGCTTCAATTTGGCCCGATATGACTTTCTTGATAAATAGAATCATTGCATTGACTCTTCTTCTGACCAATGAATCAAATTTTAAGTCCGCATTACGGTTTCTTTTTGCGAACTTTCTTCTCTTTTTGCGATTAATTTTTTAGCTTAATTATACTGACGTTATTGTTCATAAATAAATAAAAAAAAATATGTAGTAAGTAAATACGTATAAAGTTGTTCAGTAAAAATTGAAGTAATAATTAGGCGTCAATATCAAACATATGTCTGACATTGCAACAAAAACATTACGATTTAGATGAAAAATATACAATTGTATTGAATCATAAGTAGCTTGCTTTTTCCAAATAACAACGAAATATTACAGTTAAAAAAATAATAAACAGTTGGATGTTATTATGATTAAGCAAAGTGAACGATTCTGTTAATAAGTCTATTAATTTTAGCCTCTTGTTATTCTAGCTTTACTCTTGTACTTGAAGGAGTGAGTCCTACTCTGGAATGTGCTTCTCATTTCATGTGTCGCTTATGTATTGATTCTTCTTTTTTCTTCGTTTATAATACAACATCGTGTTAGCGGCTAACGTTATTTCGACAATATTATTTAGCTGTCTAATGACAGCTCAGTGTAACGTCTGACTCGAATTCATAGGTTAGAATACAATTTTGAATTTTATTGCTATTTCTTTTGCATTTGATTTCACGTCATTTCAGTCGTCTTGCTATCTTTTTCTTTCACCTTGAACTTTGACGAAAAAAAAATCGAAATTAAGTATCAATTCGCAAACAAATATCAATCAGAATTTCAATGTACGTTGCTTTGAAGCCAATATAGATTTAAAAATGTAAAAATATTAAAACTAATTTTTATTCAACAACTTTTGGATTTTCGTTTCATTTTTATTTATTTAAATCGTGTAATAATTAATTATTTACAATGTGAGTCAAATTTTAGCGAAAGGAAATTAATGAAGATGAATCTTAATTTAAATGTAATTACTTTATAAATTATAACAATGATGGCCTAATTAGTTTCGAAATTGTTTAAAATTAATCTTTTATTATTTGATAAATTATTTTATGCAATATGCATTATTCTTATTACAGAGATTCAGTAAGTGATTCCATTAAATGCGACTCATTGTCAAAAATGTAATTTACGATTAATTTGCATGAAGAAAAAAAAAATCATTGCTGAAATGTGTCAGTCATTTCGAATTTGATATACTTGCGATGGCAAGAACAATAGTTAATATATGGATATCAACAAAATATATTTTGAACATATATGTTCCTCAATAATGTTTTATGAATGAATATCAAATAATTGTGCAACTTCATTCAAATCATCATATGTTTTTTCTTCGCTAAGAATAGCGCGGGCTGTATTGATACGATCAAATACATTCCATAAAACAATTCCAACAATTTTTTCATTTTGCATATAGAACACAACACCATTCGATAAATCATCATTTTCATTAGTGAAATTAGCGGCTTGTACAGATGGTAAAATGCCTGATTTTTGTGTTGACACTGATGATGAATCAGATGATGGATTTTTAGCAAAAACACCAACTGTATTCAAATTTGAATCGATAATGCCTATGCCTTCAAAAGCAACTTGTGGTCCCAAATCTGACCAGAAAAAACTTTGATGTGTATATGGTTTATCTGTGAGAAAAATAAACAATAAATTAGTTGTTGTTTACATAAAAAGGTCAAAAAGTTCTGGCAGAAAAATACATATTTTATTTGAAAAAAAAAAAAAAAAACTTACGCATTCCAAGCATATTTTCGCCGGCCAATCGACCGCTTACAACAGCATGATCATGATGTTCAACACGTCGTCGACCAAGGATTGGATCGTAAAAGCATGCTGCATCTCCAGCTACATATAAATGATTTCGGGCTTCGAGTTCAGCATTTACCAAAAATCCACCATGATTTTTGTCAACTTCTAATCCAGAATTTTCTGCCAAATTAACATTTGGCTCCGATCCAACCGCAACAACAATATGATCACAAATGATTGTGTGACCGTTACACAATGTTAATTTGATACGATTATCTATAAGGTCAACACTTTCAACTTCCGTATTTGGATTGACATTGACACCAAGCTCACGTACACGTTCAGATGTCCATTTGCTTAAAAATTCCGGTAGAATTCTTCCCATGTTTCCATTTTCACGAAACACTTGATGAATTTCAAGTTGTCGGTCTTCGCCTGCGATTGAACAAATTTCATGAAATTTTGTAAAAAAACTGTCCGAATCCGAAAAAATAAAAAAAAAAAAAATAAAAAAACTTACCATATTTTGCCAGACCACATGCCAATTCACTTCCCAAAAATCCGCCGCCAATGATTGCAACTGATTTTGATTTATCGACATATTTCTTCAAATTGCTGTAATCTTCGATGGTTTTAAATAGTGATATACGTTTCTTCACTTCAGCCGATGCATTTTCGAATACTGGTAAATTTCTTGGCGATGATCCAGTTGCAATTAAGCATTCACCATATTTAATTTTGGTGCCATCGCTTAAAATGGCTGTACGATTTTCTGCATCAACTTTTTCCACTGTATAACCTTGTACAATTGCAACGCCCCCATTTGGTTCGCTCATTAATTTTGATGGATGAATATAAAATTCGCTTGGTTCATAGTGTAGATCACGATCAAGACCATTCCATTGTTTGAATGTTATTGGTACTGTTTCATTTGGTTTTTTATTATGTGAATCTTGATTCATCCATAGTTCTTTGGATAATGGTGGACGCATATATGGTGTATCAAGCTCTTTGGATAGCACCAAAATCTTTGCTTTTGGATCACGTAAACGAATTGCACGGAATGCCGCAAAACTGGCAGTACCTCCACCAATTATTAGATACGGCACGTGATTTGGTATATCAGATGGACTTAGGGGAACTTTTGCTGTAAATAAAATAAAAATAATTATTTTCATCATTGAAAAATTTCTAGCCAAAATGGTAATTTTAAACCAAAAATGTTCAAATCACATGAAAGTAGAAAAAAAAAATGTCTTACGTTTTTTTGATCGACCCGATTTTTCTGACTCATCAAAAGTGACGGCTCTTTTTATTTTTGAATTGTACACAATGTATGCGCCGCCAATATTTATGCCAAGGATAAATGCAACGGCAGCAATCCAAACAGCTTGATTTTGTCGTGTATATGGTGGCAAATTAAATGTATTGTCATTATTTTGTTGATTAAAGATTGGCTCATATTCGTGAGCGAATTTTTTCGTTTTAAATTCAGTATTTTTATCAGCTAATCCACCATTTGTTAGACTAAAAACTGATCGCAGTTGTGAACCTATTGCGTTGTATAAAAGAGTAGCTTTAAATTAAATGTGTAATATAACTGGGATGTTGATTTTTTTTTTTTGTATTATCACTTAATATGATTAGAATACTAAAATGTAGACGCAATACAAACCTGGCAGTTTATTTGGTGTACAAATTCTTTGCGACAATAATTTTGTTGGTAAATGCTTTAACCGCAGTAAGCACATTTTGAAAGACGTTTTTTTTCAATACCAAACACGAATTAATTTTTTTTTTTTGTCGCACGAAACAAATAAGTTTTTTTACGTTTTTGAATAAATTACAGCTAATTTATGCCAAATCAGTGGAATTCTTTCAATTGAACATTGAATACAAACTAAAACGTAAAATTTTTACAAATTTTCAAATTAAATCAATAAATTTTGTTAATTTTTCCACTTTTTCGTAGCTTTGCTTTCAATTTAATAAATTTTTTATCACAAAACTATGCTTGAAATCACAATGAAACATAATACATTTATATCACTTCCAATTTAAATCAACTGCAAACTATTACTACGTGCGATGCGGACAACAACCTATCTTCGTTTGTTTTCATTTTACGATTGACCTAACAAGTCTAGAAACGTCAACAGTGTGTTGTTGATGCTTTGTCTGATAACGCCAATGAAGTTTTTTTTTTTTTTTTTTTTTTGAAAACTGGTTTTCATTACTTTGCACCAAATATTTATGAAAATTTCGATCACATGCTACCACTGTAACTGTAAAACGTTAAGTGAGTGAATAAATGGGTAATTTTGAGTCTTAATGAGATATTTTTAGGTAGAATTTTTTCAAATACGCCCATAAACAAAGAAAGAGTCGTACGTGCAGAAATGCACGTATGCATCTAGCATCATTGTTTGTATCAAAACAATGTACGGTTGCGCGAAAGATAGCCCAAAACTGTCAAATAGCTCAAAATGTCATTCAGTTTGTTGGTACTACTGATTCACATAATTTTGTACGTTAATTGAAAATAATTTTATTTTCAATCAATTTTATTAATTGATTGAATTAAGTCCTTTTTGAATTGACTTATAATTGTTTGATTTTAAATTTCTTTTTTGAATTTTTATCCTTAAATTCGTTAAATCCTGTAAATCCTGTAAATAAATTAATTTCAAAAAACGATTCAACCAATTCATTTCTTCAATACTAATTTATTGTTTCGATTACAACGATCAACATTCAATTTTTCTATTTTTATTTATTGTAACAGTAAAACATTTACTAAACATAGTGTGCGTTAATATTTTCACAATCACTTTAAATTGAATAAAATTGTGTGGCCGTTGATGATTGTAATTCAATTTGGCCCATTTTAAACTGTAATTTTTGCAAAAATTTCAAAAGTGCTTCCGATTGATGAACATCTGGATTTTCCAAATCCTGTTCATAATCACGAACAGCCTTTAATCGCTGTTGTAATGTTGATGAAAGTTGCGAATGTGATGACAATACTGGGCTCCAAAGTGGAAGCAATTTGGTTAAAATAGTGCAACGTGTTTCCTTCAATGCTTCCAACAAATTGATAAAATGTAAATTCACCATTTCCGACATCTAAAATGTTGACAAATTCCAATTTTAAAACACTTTATTATCTGAAGAAGAAAAAAAATGAAGAATCAAAAGAAATCTGAAAATTCTCACCACTTTTGATGATGACACAAGCGACAAGATGCATGGTGTTACTTTTCCCCAAAATTCAATTAAAATACCCATTGTAATGTTATGTGGATCCGTTGATGGTGCTGTCATGAATGAAATTTGCTCCAAATATACTGACCACAATTGACACAATGTAAATGCATGAAACAATGATGACATATGAAGAACCGATGTGGCTAATTTGGATTGTTCAACAAAACCGGCAAAAATCACTTGAATGTGATCAGCAATATGACAACTAGCCTCTTGCGGCACCGGTTGTGCAATGGTATGACCATTATGTTGCATATGATGATGAACAGATGCTCCATGTTGTCCAATATTACCGCCTTTTTTCGACAATAATGCTGTATGTGTAAGTGATCCCAACAATAGCCATGAAAGTAAACGCATATGCCCGATGCATTCGGAAAATTCTTTTGGTCCTTGTTGAATTGATGATGGTGCATTGTATAACCATGGTAAATATCTGGCAACTGCTTTATTATCTCTAGAATTGCCTCTAGACATTTCCAATGCAATATATTGAGCGATTGCACCTTTCAGTACACCACCAAGTGTGTCTTCATTTAAATCATTTGAACTTTTAAAATTTTTAATTTTATTCAATGTATGAAAATCGGCCAAAAAATCAAGACTATCATTTAAATATTGGCGCATACAATCGGTTGCATTTGTTGTATAAACTGGTGGTTGCTCTGGCAAATCATGTACAATTCCCTTTGGCAATGTACCGCCAGCATCTTCCAATAAAAATGCAACCAATAGCAATAGATTACCTAAGGGGGAAAGAACGAAAGTAAATAAAAATAAATATTGTAAATATCCTGCAAATTTTGCAATATCTCATAAATATTTAAATATCGCGTGAATATTTTGAATATCTACTAAATATATATATACTAAAAATATATTCATAAAGGGTCCTCAGCCCCTAGAGATTACCATCGGGTATGTTTGTTTTGAATTTCAACGCTTGAACCAATTCAAACATTAATTGACGACACAATTGTTGCTTGTCACGATCTTTTATAAATGCACGAGCACTCAAACAACATATATCATTCAAAACTTTATACTGAAGCGTTGCATGTTGAACACAATGACTGACAATTTTACAAAATGGATCCAGAATTGCTTGCTATTTTAAGTAAAGAAAAACGTTTTTTTTTTCACTTTAAATACTTTGTGTTACTCAATTCTTACCTTTATTGCATTTAAAGACAGTATTTTCAAAGTGGCAACAATTATATTCAGTAAATAATCTGGATTTTCCAAATTGTTCAAAATCAAAACCAAACGTCGGAATAAGGTTTCGATACCTTGAACGATTAATGTCCAAATGGTATTTGTAATTCCAGCATCAAGTGGAATACAACTCAAATATTCGCCCATATTTCGTAATGTAATCGGTAGTGTTTCCATTGGTAGGGTTTTTTTCGAATTTAATGATTCGACAAGCAATTGAATTGGACTCGTTGGATTTAATTCGTTGAAATCAATTAAAGCTCGAGCAATACTTTTAAAATACTTTTTACGTTGACGATCTGTATGAAATTTCAATTAATCAAAAATATGTAAATTTTTGTTTTTTTTTTTCACATAGACAAATATTTTCCAACAAAAAAATTGAAATTACCTTTCATTTGGGTCAAGAACATTTGAACAAAAATGCCATTCGGTGCAAGTTGATGCAAAACACATCGAATGAATTGATGTGCGACCGATTGTGAACCACCTGGTAAATGAGTTGGATTTTCATATTGCCAAGGGAATTTTACATGATTTGCGTATCTGAAATTATAACAAATTTTGATTAAAAATAATATGCTTTTGTCTTCGGAATATTGTTCATACTTTGAAACAATTGTTAGAATTTCTGGAAGAAATGGAGCTGCAATTGATGGTTCACGATGAATAAATGTATTTAAAATTGTGATCATGATGCCAATTTCTTCATCGCTATATTCTTCAATTTCAGCGCCACAATCTGAGCATCGATGACAGATTCTATCTTCTTTGCTTGGAATTTGTTGTGGAATCTAATTAATAAATAAACAGATAAATTTAATACATTTTTTACAAATAGAAAGCTTTTAATACTCTCACAATTTCACACTCAGAATGAAATACCTGTTTTTGACCATTTGTACCAGTTTGTTGTCCCGTTGTATTATTATTTTCTGTATCCGATTCGTATTGAGGTGGTGGCCAGGAGCCGGCATATTTTGTTCGACTATCTGGAATTGATTGTGAATGAACTACAAATGGACCAGTTTTTCTTAATCGTCGCTGTGATAATATTGAATCTTTTCCAGCCACTGTTGCAAATGGAGTACCACCGCCAACATTATATGCATTTGAATTGGATTCCGTTGTTGGCGATTCAAATGCAGACTGTTTCATTAATCTGCGTGGTGAATTTGCTTGACTACTGTGTGTGACATCATTACCGGTACTCTGTTGAATATTAAGACCATAAAAAAAAAACTGTATGAAATTTCATTTTATCATGAATTTGGTAAATGAAAAATACCTCTGATTTTTCAAATGAGCTCTCTTGTTTCAAATGACTTAATTCACTGATTGACAAAACTTCACGAACTTTATCTGCAAGTGTATTGATTCCATCTTTGACATGTTGACCAATTGGCAATAAGCGTTCAGGTGTTGGGAATTCAAGTTGTGTAACACTTTTTGGTGATAGTAAACCTAAGGGGCGGAAACGGACAAATTGAAAATATTTCGAAATATACTTTCTAAATCATGAATATTCTAAACATATGACTAAATATTGTTTAAATTTAAGATTAGTAGTTGCGATCATACTGCATCTTGTGTCTGTAGAGGAATTTTTTTTTAATTGAATAGTAACATGATAATCATGTTGAATGTTGACTTGATTTCAGCTAATAAATCTCATTTTTAAGCAATACTTCCTTATTTTGCCATCGAGATAATGTTTTCAATTTAAAACTTAATAGTCAACTTATTGATAAAAAATGCATTGAATATTCGCTAGATATTCCAAATACTATGTATGATATTGTGTGTATATTTGAATTTAACAAATATCTCATAAATATTTGAATAACCCGTGAATATTCCAAATATCTACTAAATGTATATATGCAATAAACCATCAAGATTCTCTGGAGCCTGTGATGTATTTGGCAATGGATTTGGCATAATGCTCATTTTCGAAAGAGGCGATTCCGGTGATCCAATTTCAGCGATTTTATCAATTGTTTTGATTAATGGCCGATTACTGCTTGATTTTGATTCTTCACTTGAAATTGGAACTGGAGTTGTTGATGGTGTTAAACTTGGTTCGATTACACGTTTTTGCCGGCCCAATGTTCGTGGTGTTGGTGTTGGTGAAATTGACGTTTGTTCCACCCAATTAGAATCTTGAACATAAGGAAATTGTATAGAAAAACAAAAACTTTATTCAAGCGAATGAGGGAACGATTTTTAATAAAAAAAATTTTACTTATAGAACCCATTGCAATTTGCTTAGCAAATGATGTTGAAGCTTCAGTTATCAATGATCCAATTGCACTCTTCGAGCTATCAACCTCTGATACATCTTTGTTTTCTTTTGTTTCAGATTTTGGTTCTGCGTCTTTTCCAGCTTTGCCATCTTGTGTGACGACAACTGCTTTTTGCACATTTATTGGATGATTTACTAATGCAGTATCAGTTGGTGGTTTTGGTGGCATGAAAATGCTTGGAGTGACCATCATACGAACACCTAATAGATAATGAAAAAAATTTATTCAGTTTATGAAATTTGTCATTAGAAAAATCATTCATAATACCTTCTTGAACACTACACTTTGTGATAATCTTCGATGATTCAGTAGTCGATTGTTTTGAATGTTTATCTAAACTATTTAATTTCATAAATAAACGTGATGGCTTCTTTTCCTTCTCTTTATCCTTTTCTTTCTCCTTT
The DNA here is from genome assembly GCA_029041755.1 of Resseliella maxima. Classification (NCBI taxonomy): domain Eukaryota; kingdom Metazoa; phylum Arthropoda; class Insecta; order Diptera; family Cecidomyiidae; genus Resseliella; species Resseliella maxima. The sequence goes on along the minus strand of JAQOWM010000267.1, from coordinate 183,707 downwards.
TCTTCTTTTTCTTTCGTTTCGGCAACAGTTAATGTTGTAAGAGCCACTTGGGCTGTTGCTATATTGGCTGTTGTTACTTTCCCTTTAACTGGTTCTGTTTTAAATGGCTCATCAAAATGAACACCATCATCAAATGAACCGGGCACGCTGCTATTATGCAATGTACTTTCAGATAAATCACTTTCTGGTATGGCCACCAATTCGGATTCAGTGTCATCTGCTTCTAAGCTTGAATCTTGATATTTTCTACTGAAACTTTGACTAGTTTTTTGTGTAAATGGTAATTTCACTTTTGCCATTCCGCTTGTTCCTTCTGAGCCAATAAATGGACTAATTGGTGGCGTTGGTTCTTCACGTTCTCTTTCATCACGATCACCCAATCCACTGAGTGATGGTTGACTCATGTCTATGATCAAGAATTATTAATAATAATAGATAACTACACTGTTTCTGTACATGAATAATATAATTTTTTTTTTTTTTTTTTAAACAAACAATAGTCAAATAATATTTATACCTCTGGATCGATTAGGCATTTCCATTACAACCGTTGCTGGGATTCGTTTACATCGATGAAATTGTGCTTCTAGTGAATTTAAAACAATTCGTACCAAATGATGTACATTTTGACTGTGGGGCGGTTGCGTGTATTCATACTATAATAATCAAATTGGAATTATAATCAAAATTTAAAATCGAAATTGAAGATGATTTATCGTTTAAATATTCATAAGATTCATACTTTGTACATAATAACTTCAACAGCCATAAGCCAATTGCGACGAACATGCGGTTCCAATCGCCATAGAGAATATGAATAAATTATATTGTGGCTCGATTCGGAATTAGCACTGGCAACTGTGGCTGTGCTTGGGCAATATAAAAGTGTATGCAAAGCTGCTTCCAGAATACTCGCACCCATCAAGTGATTTTGATCAAGCATTTGGGCTAAATTCGATAAGAATGCATTGAATACTGAAGACGATCTGTTTAATAATGAAATTTTATCAATTAATTTGCGATAAAGAAAAAAATATCAATTTTTATAAAAGAAAAGTGATTGAAAGAAAAATTTTAAACTTGATTATTTACCTCAAACGTGGCGGTGCAATGTGGAACAGTTTATCGACTGGACTGTATCCAAGAAGCAAGTATAAATGACGCATAACAATCATTTGTATGCGTGACATTGGCTTTTCATCAGTTGGAAATGCTTGATCAGATCGTGACATAAACTGCATGAGCAGAAATACTAATAAATGAATTGTTTCCTTGTCCAATTCTTCAATTTCAATAATACGATGTAAACAACTTGTAATGTATGGATCTTCAGCTGGTCCACCAAATGAATGAACATGGAAATCTATATGCAAAAATAGCAAATTTTCTTTTAATTTAATTGAAATTGTGAGAATTGTTCAAATGAACTTTAGGAGAATTCTTTTAATATAATTTATTGGGTATTAAGCGAATTTCAAGGCGAATTTTGATAAAATATTCCCAAAAATTGGTCCATTTAATCTATAAATTTAAATTGCATTCTAAGTGGCGGTCACGAAAAGAACACATTTATTACGCATGCAATAATACTTTACATTTACTATTATCTAATTCAATAACATTAAATTATATACAAATAGGATTTTAAGCTTGATGTGAACAAATATTTATAAGAAATTGATAAATTTTAATATATTTACATGATTAATTTACTAAATAAACACTACTTTGATCATGATGATAACTTAAAATCCTATTTATTCATCTATAAATTGAATAAGAAATGAAATATACAAATGGAATTTAACATACCGGATTCTCGTTTACTTGACGTTTAACATGGATTACTTTTTATTTTCTCTCAATTTTTCACTGAATTTCTTCAATGAGAAAATATCGTTTATTCATTTCGATATGTTTAGATGAACATTTTTGAAACACACCAGCACAATTAAGAAAGAATAAAAACTATGGACAAGTTTGAAAAGTGTTTTATTTTTTTTTTTGGAAATGAAGCGAAACAGAATAGGATTAACAAATCAATAAAACAATGAAAACTAAAACAGGGACACAATGGTTAAAGAACAGATAGATTAAGTCTAACAGAGATGATTGACAAAAAAAAAATCGGTTTTTATAATACAAGGAACAAAAGAAAAACAAAACAAAACATAACTAGAACATTTACTAGAGGAGAGAAGTTGAGAAAATTGAGTTTTAAATCTAGATCAAGGGCAATCCGATATTAACTATTTTTTTTCACATTTTGCATTGCAGTTAACATCCAATTAAAAATAGAAATGTTCAGAGATGATGAAATTAAAATTAGTTTCGGTTAGTTTTTTTTTTTTTTTTTTTTTTTTCAAAAATAAAGACAGAATACTTCACATGGAAGTTAATCGAAAAAAGGGACTGATGACAGTTATAAACGACAGATTTTCAGAAATAATAGTGTGTGTGTGTATTTTTTTTTTTAAGTTAGTTTGAGGATATGTTCATGTGTAACATTTATCGAAACGGATTTGATTCCAATAGACTGAACATAAATTTGTATGAAAAAAAACAAGTGAATTTGCATGCACTACGACCTACCTTGACCCCCCATTAGATTGGAAAATGTGGGACCAGAATGGTATTGTTTATCGCTCAGGAGATTTGGTGTGGTTGGTGTTGTTGTGCCAGCTGACGATGTCTGTGTCAGGTGCATTGTATGATGCAAATGATGATGCACAACTTGTGAATGCGAATGCGAATACGAATGGGGGGTGCTACTGATTTGTAAATGATGCTGAGCATGACCAACATTAGCAGAAGCTACATTAGCAGTATTAGCAATACTTGAAGATAAAAACTGACCCAATCCAAAACGTGAGCTTTTCCTCTTCAGTATGGGCGCCGATATTTGACGATTGTACACTTTTTCTGGAATGGAAATCAATTCGAAGTGCGAAATGAGGAAACAATTTTTAATTGAAAAAAAAAAAAAAAAATGTTAAATGGAACTATCTAAAATGAAATAATTGAAAACAATTTCAACTTAATTTCGATGACAAAAAAAGTCATTTATTTTTGTTCACAAAAAATGAACAATTTTACCAATTTTTGAATCCTGTCTCGGTGGAATGATGCTAGCAGGTGCTGACATTGTACGTTTATATGGCCATTTTGTACCAAACGATGCACTCAATGTTTTTGCCATACTGCATGTGGTATCCGATTGACTAAGTGCTTCGCGTGCTTTGCTTATTTTTGTTAACAGTGCATCGCTGCCAGTTTCAGAATTTTTCAAATCACGCAAATATGGAATTTCACCAGTTTTTTCCAAACTTATTTGAGCTTCAACAAAAAGCGTATCAAAACGATTCAAAAAGAATTCCCATGACAAAACGCGACGATCGGATAATGAATTGTGTAATTGATACAATGATTGAAGTACAACTGGTCGATCAACAATAAATAAATCAAATTGAGATTCCATACAAAAGAGCAATGAATTTATTGCTTGATCATGTATTGTTCCCAAATACAATGTTGAACGTTGGGCCACATAAACATTTATGTCATCCATGCTTGCAATCAAATAACAGAACGCTGTTGCCAATGCCGTTTGTAATCCAACTTCAGCTCGAATCGGTGTTGAATCCATGAATCTTGTGATAACCGTAACACGTTCAACAGCTGAAAATCGAATACGCCAATCATGATCGTGGAACGCCTCTTGAACAATCCGCCAGAAGACATCTGATCCCAAGGGCAATGTTATGCAATGTAACAGCAATGGAACAGACATTGATGCAATATGCGAATGTTCGGCATTGCATAAATTCCATAAACTGGTGGAAAGTTGTGTTTCATTGGTAAAATAATTTGATAATGATCAATATTCTCTTTTTTTTCTTTTCTTCTTTGTTCAGTACATTATTAACTCACTTTTTTATCAAATGATTTTCTTGACACCAAATGAAAAAACCGCGATGCTCTCTGGATGCCTCTGCAAGTGCATCACCATGCAATGTCAATATATTCAAACATTGTAGCATAAAATACAAAATATCTGGCTTTTCGATATTTGGTAATTCAATCAACAATTGATGAATGTATTGCAATGATTGTGGCAATGAATCGAGCGTAATTTTAAACTTTCCAACTGATGTGTACCAAAAATCATCGCCATCCATATCCGAATCACTATCAACATTTTCATTTTGTTCAACTGTATCGAATAATTCACTTTCGGTTTTTGCATGCATCAGTTGAGGTTTTGCCACTTGTGCCGTTGCTGATGCTGTAAAATTAAAAGTAATCCATTTATTTTTCATTATTTCTACTTTTTCTTTCTTATCCATTTTTAATTTTTCTTCATCCTGTTTTCTATCATTCTATTAATAACTTAACAATTTGTTTCAATTTTTAATTAGCAATACTTACCCGTATCAGTCTCAGTGAGTGTAACAGATCTTGCGACTGCTGGCAATACCTTTTCGGTTGGCATAATTGCAGCCAAATCCAACTGTTCAGCTACAGTTTCAACAGTTGCCGTCATTATCTGATAAATAAATGAAAGGGAAGAAAAAAAAACACAAAGAAAAAACCATATATATTTTAGTTTCAATGGAAATAGTTAGCATTGGTTCAACACGATGTATGTAACAAACATGAAAACTAGATTCATCACGCGACACTTTTTGATTCCATAGTAACAATCAGACGTAAATGCTATGCACAAATTTTGATAAACACGTAAGATCTATGTAAATTATTTATACTAATTTCTGGTTATTATGTTACTAGTATGTTTTGTCTTTGATTTTTTTTTTTTTTTTTTTTTTTTCAAAGAATAAGAGATATGTGTATATTTTCATTGAAAATGTGTTAGAACCAAAACTTTACAAAAAACGAAATTGATTTGAAGAAAGGAAACGAAATGATAGAAGAAAGAAAAAGAAATTTCGAAAACCAAACATTTAATCGAAATGAATAACAAAACTAGAAAATCAACTAAATGTGCGATGCATTTTAACATTTTTTTTTTTTTTTTTTTTTGGTGAATAAAATCGAGAGAAAAAAACGAACAGAAAATTGTGACGGTTTTAAACGAACTGTGGTGGTGGCGAACGTGAAACAGAATAGTTTTCATTAAGTGAACACAAAAACAAAATTACACGCTTTATTTTTCAAACACAAATCCTGCTCAATGCGCTTCTCATACAAACGAAAAATTCTGTACATACCCAACGGTTTGCCAACGCTTTGATATGCTTGTGAATGGGCTAAATGATCGAAGCTTATTGAGAGGGTGACAAAAGAAAAAATCAAACGGAAAATTTTACGAAATTGAAAATGAAAAAAAAAAAAAAAAAAAAATGAAAAAAACCATCAAAATCCAACACCAATCAATTAATTTTACAGAAACAAAAAATCATAGTCGATTTTCAGAGATTTCACACACATACAAGATACTTTGAAACAAATAATTTTTTTATTTTCGCATAATAATTTCCAAATTGAATTTAAAAAAAAAATAAATAAATAAATAAAAGAAAGATGAACAACAACAACGAGATTATCGAATTGTTATAATAATAAAAAGAATGTTTTGGAATTGTTGTGATATTTTTAGTCAAATTCTAAACGAGAATAGAAGAGATTATTTACATTTTTTTGATAGAACTCACAGAGAGAAAAAAACCAGAGAAAAAAAAACACAGTTTTTGGGAAGGTGTAACTAAATAGAATAGCAAACTAAAAATGTATTTGCAAAGAAAAAACACATTTTTTTTATACATATGTTATAGAAATGTTTGACGAGTGTGCTGAGTTTGACATAGTAAATAAATAAACGGAATGAGAGAAACACTTATGAAAAGAAAAACACATTGAAACAAATCAACAAAAATAGAAGTGGAAAAATTAAACAATAAATGTATGTTTTTGATGTTAACACAAAAACGCAAAAAATGTTTTTATACAACATCGACAACAACGAATAATATTGCGATTTTGATTTATTTTTTTGGGTTGCTTAAAAATTTTTTTTTTTTTTTTTTTTGTTTTGTTTTTGATTAGACTATTGAACAAAGTACCTCGTCTGTAGCATGAATAAATCGCGCTATCTCAGTTTCACGGCCGCGCTCAGATATCTAAAGAATATAAATTTGAGAAATGACTATAATTTCGAAAACTCAACTGAATTTGTTTCTTTTGGCCAAAATAAAAGCAAAATTAGTTCAAATTAATTCAACGAAATGCCAATCAATATTGATTTTTTGTTTGTTTGAGAAAAAAAAACGAATTTTGGTGAAATAAAAAAAAAAAGAAAAAAAAATTGAACAAATTAGAAATTAGAAATTAGAAAAGAAAAGTGTGTTAAAAAATTGTGTCTGTATGTGTATATTTTTGGTCATTATAAATTCATGATTGACCGTCAATCTTAATACATTTTTACTAGTTAGTCGATTGAAGTATTTTTGTTTTTGTCTTAATTACGTCGACGATGATAATATAAATACTATTTTAAAAATGAATGAAAAATTAGCAATAATGAATTTTCATAAATGTTCATTCATTTTATAAATAGCGATGATTCACACCCTGTTCTATTGAAAAAAAAAATTGATTCCATTCATATGATCGATTGATTTAAAAAGAAATCAATCAAAATACAGTTTAAATACATACAGAACAAACATGTGGCATATGAACAAGAACACCTCCGACAGAATGCGGCTCAGGCTGCGGAACAGCAATAGGGACTGGTCCTAATTTTTCCAAACAAATAGAAAAAGAAAAGAAATGGTTTTAAAGATGATTTTCATTCAAATTTACAGATCTCTGAAATTGAATTTTTTTTTTTTCCAAATTTCCAAAAAAAAATGCATTTTTTTTTATTCTTTAATGAATGTCTTCTAAAGTATTCGAGCAATAGACTTGTAAAATGAAAACTATTATTTCATTCAACTACTCAGTCACTATTTCAAAATAATCTAATTTATCAAGTTTCAATCGACTTCTACTGTTTTCAACTTTATGGATTGAATGATTAGATCCGATTTTGTTGTAATTATGGCCGGATTTTTTTTTTTTTTATAAATTTTGAAATTTATAGTTTCGAAATTATGACTAAGCTACAAATTTTGATATTGTATTAAAAATTATTGCATTCAATTATTATAATAATTTTATTAATGTTTTTTATTCTCTACGATAATAGTATAATTGTGGTAAGTGGGTGTGTAGTGTATTATATGTGTCTTAAAAATTGTATAAGTGCCAATTGCACAAGATTAATAAAAGTACTACAGTGTTTTAGAAAAGTGCGTAATTATTTGTGTTTATTATCTGAATGGATTAAGATAGATTTCTAATATAAAATTTAAATAAGCGCAAAATCAATGGCAAGCTGAAATTTTGGGGGAATGTGCAAATGAGCGCCAAATAGGTTGTTCCATATTTTTTTTTTTGTTTTTTTTTTTTTTTTTTTGTCAATTGTTTGAATAAAAAAGCATCTACTCAATTCAAACCATGTCAAAAGAAAGTTCAAAGTATTTAAGTATGCTAGCATATGCACAGAATAGTTGTTGTTTCATTCATTCACCTGCCATAATAATTATTTTTCCCGGATCGTCTAAAATCGATGGCAATCTCCACATATCTTTTTATTTAAAATGAAAATATCAGTTTTCGTTTACACATTTTTCATAATTTTTTTTTCAACGCGTACATAAAGGAGAGGAGATTAGATTGAAATATATTGTTCTAAAGTTATCTTTTTTTTTTGTCGTTTATACAAAAAAAATTTAAATGCGCGACCTCAAAATTGGTGAAATTGAATAAAATGACAGAACTTACCCCCAAAGCCAAGTGGAAGTGGTATTGGCAATGGAGCCATCGATAGTGAAATATCACGATCTCTCGATTTATCTGAGTCTGGAGGACTCTTTCGTGATGGTTTCTCATCTTCGATCACTTCCTCAACGGGAGGCTGAAATTTTACATTAAAAATATGAAAAATAAATATATTCGGAATGAAAAAACATGCTTAGAAGTAATTAAAGAAAAAAAAAATCACGCTCACATCAGGTGGTCGCAATGGATTCTCCGGTGCAATGAATTGTACCAATTTAGTGGATAGTTGATACCACATTACCGAAGCTTCACAGAAAGCACATTCAGAAACTTGTTTAATTTTCATGGCACAAACATGACTGCCGACACCAACTCGTGCGGCGGTCACCATGCACTTTAGGAGTCGGCAAACATTTTCACATACTTGCGTATGGATGCCCATGTGCTGTTCAACATCTTGTAATTCCATTTGTTTCAACAAGATGTCCAAAGCAATAATACAACAAGTCAAATTGTGCTCAGAATCTGTTGAAAATTCGGCATTTTTGGAATTTGGTGCTTCTTCATCGGACATTGCTGACGTGTTACTTGATTCATCTTCGACGACCGGGGCTAGAAAAATGTTTAAAAACGTAAATGAAAAAAAAAAAAACAAAAAAAAAACTGTTTTCATTTCAACCCGAAAACCATTTGTTTTCCAACTTACAAATTGAACTTCTACGCGTCCCTTGTGTCACACTTTCATTATCTTTTGATTGTGTTCGTTCATCTTCTTTCTCTTTTGCTTTATTATTTTCATGTTGAATGCCATGTTTCATAATTCGTACACCATTGCCAAACATTGTAAATAGCTGCGGCAATGGTATTAAAATCTCAAGTTTGCTAATCACTTGAAGCCAATGCAATGCTTGCTGTTGAACTTTAGCCGTTGTCTTTTCAAATCGAATTGCAACAAAATTGTACATTGTTTTTGCATCAAAGCCCAGCGGTGACATTTCGGGATCAAGTATTTTACTGAGTACAACTTTTAATTCGGGTAATTCCTTTTCTGGCACATCATTTGTAATTGCTTCCATCCAATATGGCATTACAACATCCCATATTTCGGCTGTAATAACTTCATACGGTACCAAACAAATTAAACGTTGTAAACCTTCTTTTAAATGACTGGTACGAAATGCAAGTGTATCCCAATGCCCACCATTGCGTGCATATTCCGGTGGATGTGGTAATAAACATGAAATAAATTCTTTGTAATGACTTGCACAAATGTCTTTTAACCATCCACAAACATGTTCAACTTTTAATTTTTCAATTGTGCTCTCAATTTCACCGTCACTTGAATAGGCTGTTACATGAAACCAGTGAAATAGCATGGATAACAAACGACCAAGGATTTCAACTGGTGTTTCGACTGTTGGTGTGCATCGGCCCACAAGAAGCCAAATTCCATAACGACCCAATAATTGACGCTCTTCCAGCGAAATATTATCCGGGGGGCCATTGTACGGAAATGTTGTACGTGAATCGGTTGCATCACGTCCCGGTTCAAAATTCAATGGCTTTGCTTCACGTAATAAACTAATTACTGCTTCAACCTAGTGGCAAACAACAAAAGAGAATGAAAAAAAAAAAATTATTCTAAATATTCTTCAATTATCATGAATATGGCGTAAATGTTCTAAATATCTACTAAATATTCAAAAAAGGGTTATTTCCCCTTATGCTTTCAACCATATAAGTTTGCATTTCTGGTTCCATTTGCCATGCAGATGATAAGCTTTTGTGAACAATGTGATCGCCTCCACGACGACTATTATGACGATTTCCATGACACTGTAAACAATATCGTATTGGATGATTTCCATTGTAACTGGCACATTCCGTTGAAAAACAGATTGATATAGCTGATTTGTCGGTTGAACGGCAATTCTGTTACCACAACAAATAGAACAATCAATTATTTAGTTTATGTGAATGTCCTTTAACTATGAGAAAAGAAAAACATTTTCTTTTTTTCATAGAAAAACATTACCTTGTTTTCGCATATCATCGACACTTGAGCCATCGAATGTAAAATGTCACCAAATGTTTGATTTGGATTTTCGCGATGAATTTCATTTGCACATTCGATGCATAAGTACAATGGTGGTGGTGAGTCTGGTGCATATGTAATGCTTATGTTGTGATCATAACATACTTTAGTAGCTTCAGCATTTCCAGCATTTGGACAACTCTCACGTTGACATACAAATGGAATTAGGTCATCTAAATAGACAAATTTAATTTATATAATGCAAATATTTGATTAAAATGAATAGAAATATTTTCTAAAGAAAAAAAAAAAAGTAATTGTCAACTGAATTTAATAGGTGCTTTTGACAGACTTACTCGTAAATTTAAACAAAAGACCACGCCGATCGAATAAATTTGCATTGAATGCGGGCCAATAGTAAAAAAGAAGTTTTGCAGCTGAAGATCTCGATAAAGCCGTACCATAAGCAATTACACATAGTATATCTTTTACGACATTTTGCTTAAGTGCCATTAAACACTCCAACAGTTGACAATGATGAGCTGGATTATTTGAGTATTGAAAAACCATCATGATAACAGCTGATATCGATTGACATGAGTGGCATTCTTGATCATCATAGCTTCCTTGTCTTGTTATTGTGAATGGCAATATATAAAAACACAATGAATTAATGATTTCTTGATGTAAAGATATCGGTAGCACTGAAATAGCTGATGCCACTAAGTATGGAATATTATCAATTAAATCCTTATCAAGAAATGGCAAAATGCATCCCAAACATTGTAAAACCGCTTTTCCAAATACTGCAAGAAAAATGAAAACAATTTTTGTAAGAAAATAGCATTGAAATAGAAAAATGAAATAAAGAAATTCATGATTTTCTACCATTTAGGCCAAATTGAATGTTTGGTGCGACATCTAAAAGCATAGCAAGTGCATTGTATAGATTTCCATACTCGAGATTTGGATAGGCTGACATTCGTATATGGTCTTGTGATGGGTCTTTTATCATTTGATGTGGAGAGTTTGGTACATCTTTCAAAACGGCTTCAAAAAAAAAAAAAAAAAAAAAAAATCAATGAATCTTTTGTTTGAATTATTATCAAAGAAAGCCTATTTCAAAATTAAACGAAATGAAAATTACTTAAGAATGTTTGTGAAAAATATTTGATGGTATTGGCGATATCAACGCCCGACGGTGGTGGCACCACATTATTCACCAATCGCAAGTGATAATCGTGCAAACATCGTAGCTTAGCTTGAACTAAAAAATGGAAACAAAAAAAAAATCTCAAATTATTGGTAATCATTTGAAAAATATTTGTTCAACATACAAGCTGCAGCTCGAGTGCCCATATTAATGAGCTGAATTTTGAAACTCCCTGTCATTTTTCCCCCTTTTTTTTTTCTTTTGACTCTTTTCAATCAATACTAGAATAAGCCAAATCTACATGTTACGTAACATGTTTGTAATATAAAAATCGTCTTGTATTGAAAAAAAAAAACGGATACAAACGTATTTCGTTTCGATTTGTTAAAAATTTTAAATTTTATTTTGAGCAATTTTTCGATATTAACACATTTTCAACTTGAAATAAAATAATGAATTTTTCACGATAAATCAATCAAATTAATTTTGAACATTTCACACCCAAGTTTTAACTATTCTGTAAATTGAACTCCTTTAATGCGTAACTTTTGCTTGAATTTTTCAATCTATCAAGGTTAAATTAATTCTGATTTAATGAACAGAAATTAATGCGTTTTCACCACCCCACATTATCACGAATGCAAGTGAGAAATAAAAGAATTTTGCATCCTTTGATTTTGCACCCTCATCGAATGCCAGCACACAAATATGTCGGACGATATATCGAGCAAATAAGATTTTTCTTTTCATCTCCGGAGCATGAGCAAGAAAAATCGATATTGACGGTGGATGCAATACGATGCTATGTTGTGCTGTGCTGAGTTCGTACCAGATATACATATATCTATATTGTATGGATGCCATTCACTTTTGCCGGGTCTCCCTCATCTCCTCATCTCGGTCATGTGCAAATCGTTTCATTTTTTTGTTTTTTTTCCATCAACGGGTTTTATGAATGAAATCAGCTGTTCAACAAAGAATGCCGGATGATGTGTGTTTTCACTGAAAATATTACAGTCACACTAACGAGTCCATTGTGCCATACTATGTGTTTACAATTTCCATGTGATTTGCTCTGCTAGTGGTGTTTTAACGTGAGCGTATTCTTGAGAGAAAAAAAATGTATATTCGGGTCAAACTCCCATAATCGTAGTTAATTTTTGAGCTGTAAATAATGAGCATAAACAAGTTTGCGAGAATTTTAAGCGTGTGAAGAAAGTCGAATCATAAAAATCGTTTTCGTCTTAATTTTCTCTTCAAAAATCGTTGAAAAATGGCTTCAATGTCTTTGCTTATTTTTTTAGATTTGGAGGCGCGCACTTACGTATGATCAGCTGATTTATTAAATTTCATTAGACATGTGTGTGCCTTTTGTGTTGTGATTTTTTTTTTCGCTCTATATTGGGTTTCAATGCTTTACATATTTACTTGTTTACGGCGGCAACAGTGCGACAGCACACAATCGGTGATAATAATAAACACGTAGCTCATCGCATGTTTCGGCTCATTTCTGAATTCAGTACGTAGTTATAGATTGTGGTGTTCGCACACATTTCTCTATTTGTAGCACAATTTTTTTGTTGGTCTAAATTTTATTATTTTAAATAATTTAACGAAAAACAAATTTCCAAGTTGAAAGTACAAAAACAAATTTTCGGAATGTCTTTTGTTCGTATTATTGGATCTGAGGTGATTTTCTTTTTTAGCAATAAATTTTGTTGGTATTTTTGTGTTTTTCGAAAATCCACTAAATCACTACGGTGCCAAAATTTATTCTCATATTGAAAGCAATGACTTGTCGATTTTTTTTAAAGACGGATTTTTTCTGACAGAAGATAAAAACAACATAACAAGTTACATAACTGAACTTGGAATCTTGTTGTTATCAAGACAAAAAAAAAAAAATATTTAATTGCCTCTTGAAATTCGAATGATAGAAATTGCCTTGATAACGATAACGTTGTTTTGCATTTCCGACGTTTATTTAATTTTCACATGGAAACTCATACATTTCACAAACAAACAAATTTGACGATAACTTTTTTCAAAATCTGTGCATTGCGAGTTGAATTATCGGGATTTTTAATTCTTGACTTTTGAACAGCTGAACTACATTAGTTCATTGATTTTGCCCCCCTCACACACACGTACACATTTTCCATGCACAATTCAACTATTTGTTGATTTTCACGTACAAATATTAAGTTAATGGGAAAAAGAAAGAATGTAAATATGTAAATATAGTTGCATTGTAAATATTCAATATTTAAATTGATTTGAACTTGAGTAGCCATTGCTTAAATGTGTGACATTATTTTCTATGGTACGATAACGTGCGGCACCAAATAAATTGTCTTTATCTATTTTCATCAAAATGGTTTGTTTCTTTCTCATGTCTAATGCAATTGATTCAATAAAGTGCTTGTAATCAAATACTGTTTATATTCAAACAATTGTCCCCACATATGCATATAATTGTCTAATTTACAAATCTCGACCGATCACAGTTTAAGTTATTGCTCATAGAATTTATACATTCACAACAATACGTACAATTGCAGTAGGATAAGAAAAAAAAAGATGCGTAGAAGCATTGATGTTGTAAACAAAATCATGTATAAACAAACTAATCGACCTAAATATAGTCGGCTCCGTATATGATGCTGCGTTGTTGATGATTATGACATATCACTTCCAATCTTTCGTTTGCTTTTTTTTCACTTTTTATTTGACAGTTGCGTTCGGCTGTTGCTCGTCGCATGTATTCAAGCAGCACTGCACCAACAACAAAACTTTTTATCGATGGCAAATTTGTTGAATCCAACACAACCGAATGGATTGATTTGCATGATCCAGCCACTAATGAAATTGTTACACGTGTACCAAAATCAACACAAAATGAAATGTTGACAGCCGTTGAATCATCTAAAGCTGCATTCAAATCATGGAGTCAAACATCGGTTTTAACACGTCAACAGGTCATGTTTAAATTGGCACAAATTATACGCTCGAATATGAAATTATTGGCTGAAAATATTACAAAAGAACAGGGAAAAACATTGATTGATGCAGAAGGAGACGTATTGAGAGGATTACGTGAGTAAAATTTGTCGCATTTTATTTGAATGGTTTTAAATAGAAAAAGAAAAATCATTTTTTTTTTTTCACTTTTTTACAGAGGTTGTTGAACACATGTGTAGCATCACAAGTCTTCAAATGGGCGAAGTTGTAAACAATATTGCTAAAGATATGGATACATACTCATTAACGCTACCAATTGGTGTGACAGCTGGCATTTGTCCATTTAATTTTCCAGCAATGATTCCTCTTTGGATGTTTCCCGTTGCAATAACATGTGGCAATACAAGCATTATTAAACCATCTGAACGAGATCCAGGAGCAACAATGCTATTGATGGAAATGCTCAATGAAGCCGGTTGCCCACCAGGTGTTGTTAATGTTATTCATGGTACAAATGATTCGGTTACATTCATTTGTGACAATCCCGATATCAAAGCAGTTTCATTTGTCGGATCCGATCAAGCTGGTAAATACATTTATGAGCGCGCAAATCGTAATGGAAAACGTGTTCAATGCAATATGGGAGCAAAAAATCATGGAATTATTATGCCAGATGCAAACAAAGAAAATACATTGAATCAATTGGCTGGCGCTGCATTTGGTGCTGCTGGTCAACGATGTATGGCTTTGTCAACGGCCGTATTTGTTGGTGAAGCAAACAACTGGATCACAGATTTAGTGAAACGAGCTCAAAGTTTGAAGGTGAATAATATTCCGAGGAAACCATTTTTTTTTCTCTTATTGTTACAAAGAAATGTATCTTTTGAAATAACGGATTTTCTGTAAAAAAAAAAACATTAATTATTTTCAGGTTAACGCGGGTCACGTTCCAGGCACAGATTTGGGCCCAGTCATTAGTCCACAATCAAAACAACGAATTCATACTTTAATTGAATCGGCCACTAAAGAAGGTGCCAAAATCATTCTTGATGGTCGTAACATTACAGTGCCTGGCTATGAAAAAGGTAACACTTTTCTTAGACAATCTATAGAAATCCATTATTAATTTGTAAATAAACACTATTTCTAGGAAACTTTGTCGGTCCAACAATCATCACCGGTGTTAAACCATCGATGCAGTGTTATAAAGAAGAAATCTTTGGTCCAGTTTTAGTTTGCCTATCAGTTGACACTTTAAATGAAGCTATTGATGTTATCAACAAAAATCCATACGGTAATGGAACGGCTATATTTACAAATAACGGTGCAACCGCTCGTAAATTTGTCAATGAAGTGGATGCTGGCCAAGTTGGTATTAATGTACCAATTCCAGTACCATTGCCAATGTTTAGTTTTACCGGAACACGTGGATCATTCTTAGGTGATCATCATTTTTATGGGAAACAAGGCATCAAATTCTACACACAAACCAAAACCGTAACACAGTTGTGGCGTGAAAGTGATGTAACACACACACAATCGGCCGTTGCTATGCCAACAATGAAATAAATTATTTCAATCAGAATGAATTTTAAACAAATTACAATATTTTCGAAAATTTGACTAATTTACTAATGGCTTTGATTGTATAAAATTATTTTTGTGAATTTGCATATCAAATTTCCAATTCAAATAAAAGAAAAAATGGTTGTATTTAATGAATTGCATTCTGATTACGGAAATAATATATTTACGTGTAATTGTATTTGGATCAAATTGATTAAAAGGGGATATAAATGATAAGAAATTAATTGAGTTTTTTTTTTTTTCTTTTTTTTTTTAATACAAAGTATATAAATTATCATTTCGACTTAACACTCAACTATTCACAATTATTTTATCTTAATTTTTGGATCGGAATTTTTATTTGAGTATTTGTTTAGCTAAAACGTTGTAATGCAATAAAACGATTTCATTATACAATTTCCGAAATTTTCTTTTAAACATTTCTTAAAATAAAATTTAAAAATACTTCTGAACTTAGGATGTTTTCATATTATTTTCTTTGCATTGAAATAAAAATGTTGAGACTTGAAATAAATTGTATGCGGTAATACTAAGAATAATATAATTCAATAGTCCACCAGTAAAATATGTATGAATTAAAAGCCATTTTCCAATAGTTGGTCCACCGATGAACATAACATTTGAAATACTTGAGGAAATTAACAATTGACCACCAAATATTGCATTTAATCGTTGTATATTTCTCCTACCAATCGGCTGTAAGAGTCGATTATATTGTTCACTTTGCGATATATGTCTTCCAAATAGCTCTATATACAATGAGGCTAAGTTTAGGAAAACCCACACAAACAAAAACATATAATAGCCATGCCAAAGATAGATAAATGCAAATGATACAAAACTGGCAAACAGCTTCCGGAAAATTGAAGATGTCTTGGTACAAATTTCGGCATATATGTGCCTGAAAATGATATTTTAACCAATATAAATTTATCAATATTTCATAAAAAAAAGGAAGCGAAAAAAAATTGAAAATTTACTTGAACAAAAAGTCGTGCAATCCTTGATCAAAATGCTTCCACATTTTCGAATACAAATGAATTCGTCCAACACACATCGGTCTTTGTGGTGCATCAATACGATCAAATTTAGCCATCGCCAATCCCAAACCATATGCAACAATATACTTATTGCAAAAATACTGTCCAATTGCATATGCAAAACCGTAAACTGCCCACAGATTCATATGCTCCATTTGCTATAATGAGAAATTTTTTTTTTTTTTCATTCATAAATTTTGTTTTTTTTCCCTTTTGATCAATTTGATTGAACTGCACTTACATCTGGATTGTAAATAACAATATTTGCATAAATAAAATGCATACAAAATTCATTGAGAATGTAAATGAATCCGATACGCATAAGTGTAATAAATAGTTCTTTAAATCGATTCATTGATTCTTCGATACGATGCAATTTATTTGTTGGAAACATTTTAGCATATCGTTCATAAATGAGTGGTGGACCATTCAAATAAACTGGCAGATAAAATGAATAGGACAAATATTGTAAAATGGTGAAATGGTCACGTTTTTGTTCAGCTTGAGCATTACAATAATCGATAGCAAAACTAGTTACACGTAGCAGTAGCCATGATAGTGCAATCAATGCATCGAAAATTTCTTTTTCATTAAGTACCAAAGTTAGTCGGTCTTCCCATGCAGTGTGTTTGAGCATATTTAAAATTGCCAACCATGCCAATGTTACCATCCAAACATATCGTTTTCGTGTAAACATTGTTACGTAATATGAGAATACCTAGGGGGAAAGAACGAAAGTAAATAAAAATAAATATTGTAAATATCCTGCAAATATTGTAAATATTGTAAATATTGTGAATATTGTGAATATTTATAAATATACTAAATATCATAAATATGCTAAAGATATGAATACCATAAGAAACATTCCACCAGCCACCAATGGATTGAAATTTATCCAAACAAACAATATACCAATTGCAGCATGAATAAAACAGACTCTCTGAAATAAAAAGCGATTCTTAATTCATACTCGTCAATTCAAAATGGAAAATATATTTGTGTCCATGATCAATTTACATGGGGCTGTAGTTGGCGAATAATTTCTGACAGTAGCACATGGCAAATGTACCAATACATATATTTTCTGGTGCTATCAATAAATGATTCCCATTCGGTGTCATAATCATCTCGTTTTCTATGCATAAACGACCAGCCAATAGAGAAGGAATTTTCATTTTCAGGAACATTGATACCTTTAAAATCACAGCAAATACATGAATAAACATGAATTTTGAATATAAAAGTGCACATACTTACTCTGACCATACTGAAATGCATGATAAATAGCATAAATCAATGCTCCAATGTACATAAATAACGAAATCCCAATTTCCAATGATGATAGCCACATTGTCACATTTTTTTTTTTTTTTTACTTTACTCTTTTAAACAAAACCAAAATATTTATACATCAATTCTTCAGTTGTTTGAACATATTCACACAATTTGTTACTAAAAGCCGGTAATTGTTGTTTTATTTTAAGTTTCTCTCTATTGGAATAAATACTGTCAACGTTCACTGGCTGTGTCAAATGGAATGACTGACAGCATTTGCGGTTGAGTAATGCTGACAATTGGAAAACGTCAAAATTACCGCATTTCATATGAAAGTTTTTAGAGGTAATATTTTGTGCAGACAAACGAAAATCTAAAATAAATCTGAATTGTATTGCAATTATTTTACAAATATTTTCATCATTTTAAGCAGATTTGTAAAGCATGTAAGTGTTTCGAATAAGCACTTGCTTTATTTATAACATGCTTTATTTAATGTCAATATGATTTTTAAATAAAATTGTTTTTTCTCTCACAGTGACTGCTACTTCAAATGCGCGTGCTTAGTTGAATACATTTAAATTTATAAAAATGGAACAAAATGTGCAAATAAAATGCCGAAAATGTCGTACGATCATTATGAAAGTGTTTGCTAATAATTTGCTTGATGCACATTCGGAAAAATTTTCCAAAGATCATGCACAAATACAATCTGAATGTCAATCAATTATTAGCCGAACTGAAATTTATTTGAATGAAGACGCATTGGAGCCATGGATTCAAGAAGAGATCAAAAATTCGGAATGGACAAAAGGCAAATTGAAATGTATAAAATGCACCGCAAATGTTGGATCATTCGATTTTGTAGCTGGCTTAAAATGTGATTGTAAAGAATATAATCCACCATCCGTACACTTTATACGAAGTAAAATTGATTTAGAATATGTAAAATAAATTTTATTGAAATGAATTAGTTTTGTTTTGGTTTTACATTGGTTTTCTTGAAATTGTTTGAATTATTAAGTTTTTCGTATTGAAAAACTAATTCACTAATGTGATAAATACTATAAACGGCCAGGCTAAGAATGGCATAAGCAAAAATGCTATTGTTCAGATAGGTTTCGTTGAGAATATGACGGAATATTCTCCAACCACTTATAAATAACATCGCTATTGCAGTTTGAAATATCAGTAGCTGACTGCCAAATAATCTATTGATTCGTTTCATATTACTGAATCCAATTGTCTTGCAACAGTATTCATACGCTTTAGTTTTGATTATGAACTGACCAAATGTTTCCAATGACAAAATTACGAAATTCGACCAAATCCAGAAAAACATCCACAGTTGATTTCCCGGACAATGCCAAAATGTAACAAATGTAAACACAAAGAATCGACCACATTTATTCCAATTTGAAGATAAATTGTTTGTTGGAATGTAGATATACCTAATGTGAAAGGAATGAATTAGCATATAAAGATATAATTAAAGATAATACACATCACATCACATTTAATAGATGTTTTCCAAATATTCTTTGTAATAAATGTGGAAAAAAATGAAGAATGTCAAGTTATCTTTCTTACTTAAGGACAAAATCATATTGCCCTCTATCCAAATTTCGCCAAGTCAACGAATTTTTGTGTATACGCAAACAACATTTTGGCTTTGGTGGTGCATCTATACGATCAAATCGCGCCAAAGCACCTCCCAATTGGTATTTTATCATGTAGACAAGTGAAAAGTATAATCCAGAGCTTATGATCATGCCATAAAGTGCCCATCCATTCAATACATTTAGAAGCTTGAAATAAATAATTTGGAAATGGAAAATGAAAAAGACGCTTTTGTAAAAGTTCAGACAAAAAGTACATACACGTGGATTGTAAAAAAATGCATCAACATATAGAAAATGCATCATAAAAATTGCAATAAAACTAGTCACGGACACTGTAACTAGTTCTCTTGCCAACATTGTGCAACGTTGCATCAAATCTGAATTTTGGTCGGATTTTTTCACATTTTCTTCGATCATATTTGCATAAATTGAATAGTTAATTGGTGGGCCTTGTCGAAAAACTGGTAAATAAAAATTAAATCCAATCATATTGACTGTTGAGTACAAACGTTGAAAATCTTCCGTTTTCATCGATTTGGTCAGTGCATCACAATAATCGAGCGCAAAGCTTGTGGTACGTAGTAATTGCCATGCTATAGCGGTTATTCCACTATACAATTCGAAATTTGTAATATCTACTGGTATAAAATTTCTTGCACGCACATCAGCCTTGATCAAACCGGCAAAGCATAACCATGTGATTAATGTACACCATACGAATATCTTTTTAGTTGTTCGCATTGCAATGGAAAATGTTATCAACACCGCAACAGAAGTAGCTACTATCGGTGCTTTGTATGTATAAAACAAATATGATATTCCAAATAGACCATGAAGTGCAGGAACTTTCTGAGAAGAGAAAACATTTTTATTTTTCTTTTTTGCATTTGTTGTGCGGAAAGTTTATCACACCATTGCATTAAAATATCGAACTAGCTCACAACATAAACAATGTAAGATGATCCAATGATAACTTGATGTCATATATTTGAACGATTCACTGTAATCAAAATCGAAGGCCATGCGTTTTCGATTAAAAATACACCAACCATCTTCCACTCCATTAGAAATATCCTGTAGATTGAAATCTTGGTGGAAATGATAAATTCATCTTTCATTTATGTGTATTCAATAAATCTAACCATTTCCAAATCGATAATATTCAATTATTGCATAGCCAATGGTACTTATGTTCACTAGAAAAATGATAATATCTTCAATATTTCTCAAAAATGGAATCATTGTCACAACATTTGCGCATCTAAAACCCAACTAGTTATAAATGAGTCAATAATATTTGCTGGCACATCAATATAATTAATTTACATTTCACTAGCTGATGTTTTGTAATCATATGATACTTTGCAAAGTGTAAATATGAAAATTCTAAGTACAAACTGTATATCGACAATATTGGCTGATGTATGGAATATTACTCGATACAGCTTGAATGTTGGAATTTAATATGCAAATATTTTTACGAATAGCAAATTTTTATAAGGCTTTGAAACATTTCATTCATTTCACAATAGGTTTGTCATTTAACAGAACATTTTTTTTACTCAAATAAGAAAAAAATATGTGCGTCAAGCGAGAATTTGAAATCGACTGCAGGGAATCGAGCATTCTACCACTGAACCACCGATGCTTGTGGAAGTATATAAATTCAGTGGGTGTAAAAATATTATATTAGAAAAAATTGAAGTTTATTTTGTTTAAACATAATAAACTCCAAATTATCACTTCAAGAGTTGACATATTTTATTAAGAGGATACGAATCTATTTACTGAAACATTTAAATGCATTCACTTCTACACGCTTTCATTATTTTCCTACTATTTTCTCATGATTTAAATGATGATTTGAATGAATAAACAATTTCAATTTAATTGCACTTTAAGTTCTGATCGAGTTAGCATACACCTGACTTAGACTCGGTTGCTCAATGTACTTACTTATATGTCCCGAGCCAACTCTAAGTAAATGGCAAGCAAAATAACACATCTAAACAATCAAAAAAAAAAAAAAAAAAAAAAAAAATGAAGAAATCTTCTTGAAATTCATATTATTTGCGTCACATTTTTTGTTTGAAAGAAAAAAAAAAAAAAAATTGCGTCAACCGAGAATCGAACTGAGATCATTTGCTTGGAAGGCAACTATACTAACCATTACACCATTGGTGCACATGAATGTTGTATGGTTCATAAATTTAATGAACAATTGCATTTTCAATGCTATGAAATGAACAATTACAGCATTCGTTTATTTCTTATCGAAAAATATGAAATGATTAGCTATAGAGAAGGTCTTTCCATTCTGTAGGATTCATTCGAATGAATCAAGATGATTGAATGATTTTTCATTTATGATAATTAGGTTGAAAACTTAGACCCATGTTTCTTGAGAATCACACAATGAGAATTTCCCACAATAATTCAAACTAATAAACATTGCTGAGGAATCATTTATGTGCGATACGTGCAAATACATCACCGATTGAGTGGCGTGAAGTTGGTTCGCTGTCTGACAAACTTCATAATAGAGAACAAAACAAAACAAAAAGCAAAAGAGCAATGTTTATGAACATCAAAATATTACATAGATTTGATGATGCATACTGCAAACGACATGGGTTTAATTACATTCTATTTAGCGCCTTTTTGTCTATGGTTACCTAGATAATTACTTACAATGCAAATGCTATCCATTTTCCTATCATGTCATGTATACAAAATCCGTTGAAAAGACAAAAAAAAGTATATCAAAAAAGGAAGGTGACTTTTTGTAAAATGTATTTTTTCAAGAAAAATTCTTTAATATATTTTATATCTAAAATTCTTTAATATATATATTTTTGATCTAAGAAATCTGTTAATCAAGTAAATGAAAGACAACAAGAGAGACAAACATCCATCCTGTGGCGAGAGCCAGAAGTTTGGTTTAAAACGTCATTCATACACGAAACAACATGAAACGAAAGAGAAAAAAACGTCGACCATATTTTAGACGCGTCCAGTTTGTCAACACAGGCAAAAAAAAAACTTAAAATTTGTCAAATAAAATTTATAAAAATATAATGGGGAAAAGTGCAAAAACACCACCAAAAAAGCACAATAGAAGCACAGGTAAAAAAAGATCACCTCGTGCTCGTGGTTTGATTTTTCAAATGGCTCAAAGCATCGGAAATTTCACATCTCTTGTCGATGTTTTGCATTATTACGTGTGAGTATGTTTCGAATTGTACTACAAAGGTAACTATTTATGTATTCAGAAAATATACGAAGGAAGCAAAATTTTTCATTATAAATGCCTTTATTGCTTTTCAAATTATTCGCCTTTAAAACTTTTTTTTCAAATCATTTGTCATAGCATTTTTTCCTTTCCTCGTGAGACACCTCCAAAACATGGTTTTTGAACGCTTCAACTGCTTCTTCGGGCGTCGAAAAACGTTGTCCACGCGATTTATCTTTGATTGTTTGGAACAAGAAGAAGTCATTGAGTGCCAAGTCGGGCCTGTAAGGCGGATGACCCATCAATTCGATGTTTTCAGCGGTCAAAAATTCATTAGTTTGACGAGATGTGTGAGAGTTAGTCATGATGAGGAATGATTCGACGGCGCTTATTTGTTTTTCTTATTTCACCAAATACTTCTGGCAAACAAATGAACGTACACAACGCTGAATTGAAGGTCTTTCGTTTTTCAAGGGCCACAGTAGCAACATGACCTGTTTTCGTGAAGAAACAATCCACCATTTGCTTCGCAGTGCTTCGAGTTCGCACAAATTTTGTTGGATTTTCTTCAAATTGGAAAACCCAAACAGTCGATTGATTATTTGTTTCGGGTTCATACGCATAAATCCATAATTCATCACCTGTCACTATATAGCAAACAATTTTGGAAGCACCTCTATTGAATTTTTCGAGCATTTGGTGGCACCAATCGACACCTTTTTTTGAGCATGTTTCAATTTATGTGGAATCCAACGTGCACACAGCTTCCGCCCCATTAAATGTTCATGCAAAATTTTATGTATGCTAGTCGGCGATATGTCTAGGGTTGCCTCTATCTCGAGGTATGTTACATGACGATCTTGCTCAACCAGTTTTTCTACAGCATCGATGTTTTCTGGTGTAACAACCGATATTGCACGACCTAGTTTCTCTTCGTCTTTGAGCGAAGGTCGTCCGCGCTTGAACTCATTGTACCAGTTGTAAACACTTGCTTTGAATGGTGCTTCAGTTGAATGAAGTGATTCAAAACACTGTTGTTGAGTTAAACCTTTTCGAAAATCGTAAAAAATCATTGCACGAACATTTTCACGAGATAATTCCATTTTTTCAACGAATTGAATTTTTCGAAGAGCAGACAAACAATGATGCGATGTGAATTGACAGATGATTTCAGAGAAACATAACTTCCAAAAATATCAAACTTTCCAACTGACATAGAGATTTGCATCGGAAAACACTAGTAGTACCACTTTCTAAGTACATAAATAGTAATCTACGTATGTAATCGTTTTAATGTTTACATTTTACAGCGATGATGAGTCATCTGGTGGACATGCGAAAATCACAGAACTCTTATTACAAGCAGCTGAAGGTGCGATTTCCAAATTAAAAAATGCTCGGTATGTTATGAAATGACATGGCATTAAGATTGGTCACCGTAGTAATGATTACTTATTTCTTTATTCTAGCAAGCAAATGAAGGTGGCGATTGGCAACAAATCAGCTCAAGACACTAGCAAAGGTGGGGATCTTTCGGAAGAAGAACATACAGGTTATACAACTGGAAGTGGAAGCGAATCAGATTCATCCGCAAATGCTGATAATGCTGACTTTGTCAAACCATCTCGAATAGATAAAATCGACTCAATAATAGATGTAATGTATGAGCGGATTGGAACATTTACAGGTCGCGTTGATGGATTTTGTATGTGAGTACACATTAAAGACATTCGTTTGTCATGAGCATTTGTTACAATTTTTTTTTTTATTTCCAGCCGTAAACGTAATGTTGGATTAAACATATTCCAAGCCCTTCTGCGTATTGCTGAAGAACAGAGTAACAAATTGGAACGAGCTCGGTAGGTTATTACTTCAATATCTACACTCTCAATGTTTAGTAAGCTGAAGTAATTTTTTTTTTCGTTCAAGCACCCAATTAAGTATGGAAAATAACACAACGGTGCAGATAGGATCACATTTAGATGGTTCGTCTGGTGCTATTATTCCGAATTCAAGTGATGTAAGTTGCGCATCAGAAGCCCAATCGGCTATAGTAAGAAATTTTCAGCTCACACCAGCAAGTCAAACAGATGAAATCTTGAATTCAATTGAAAACGTTGACTTAATCAATGAAATGAGTCCCACATACGTAAATGTCTATAAGGACTTAGTGGGTGATTTAAATGAAAATGATAAATAGAAAAGTCAACTTGTTCATTTATATAACATTTTATTCATGAACTGTTTCAATCGTTCACAGTTTTCTTCTCCTTGTAATTTGAAAACAACGTCTTCATTGATTTGGACATTCTTGTAAAAAATTAATTTTAAACGATCTAAAATATTGGATAGGGCTAAAATAAACTCAAATATTATTTTTTATGGAACTAAAATTGATTTGTTTAATTCTAAGGCAAACAAACTGATAATATTGCAAGATTAAATGTAATTTTATAACTTTTTATTTCAGAAATAGCGCAAAAAATAATAATTTATTTGCATCGAATGGGTAATATTATATCATTCGCGATGTCAATGATGATCAACTAATATTTTCAAACAAATAAAAGTGAAATAAATGCAAATCGAGAGTTGTGTTTTAATTCGAGTCTGTAATTGATTTTGGCTTTGGTGGTGCATCGATACGATCAAATCGCGCCAAAGCACCTCCCAATTGGTATTTTATCATGTAGACAAGTGAAAAGTATAATCCAGAGCTTATGATCATGCCATAAAGTGCCCATCCATTCAATACATTTAGAAGCTTGAAATAAATAATTTGGAAATGGAAAATGAAAAAGACGCTTTTGTAAAAGTTCAGACAAAAAGTACATACACGTGGATTGTAAAAAAATGCATCAACATATAGAAAATGCATCATAAAAATTGCAATAAAACTAGTCACGGACACTGTAACTAGTTCTCTTGCCAACATTGTGCAACGTTGCATCAAATCTGAATTTTGGTCGGATTTTTTCACATTTTCTTCGATCATATTTGCATAAATTGAATAGTTAATTGGTGGGCCTTGTCGAAAAACTGGTAAATAAAAATTAAATCCAATCATATTGACTGTTGAGTACAAACGTTGAAAATCTTCCGTTTTCATCGATTTGGTCAGTGCATCACAATAATCGAGCGCAAAGCTTGTGGTACGTAGTAATTGCCATGCTATAGCGGTTATTCCACTATACAATTCGAAATTTGTAATATCTACTGGTATAAAATTTCTTGCACGCACATCAGCCTTGATCAAACCGGCAAAGCATAACCATGTGATTAATGTACACCATACGAATATCTTTTTAGTTGTTCGCATTGCAATGGAAAATGTTATCAACACCGCAACAGAAGTAGCTACTATCGGTGCTTTGTATGTATAAAACAAATATGATATTCCAAATAGACCATGAAGTGCAGGAACTTTCTGAGAAGAGAAAACATTTTTATTTTTCTTTTTTGCATTTGTTGTGCGGAAAGTTTATCACACCATTGCATTAAAATATCGAACTAGCTCACAACATAAACAATGTAAGATGATCCAATGATAACTTGATGTCATATATTTGAACGATTCACTGTAATCAAAATCGAAGGCCATGCGTTTTCGATTAAAAATACACCAACCATCTTCCACTCCATTAGAAATATCCTGTAGATTGAAATCTTGGTGGAAATGATAAATTCATCTTTCATTTATGTGTATTCAATAAATCTAACCATTTCCAAATCGATAATATTCAATTATTGCATAGCCAATGGTACTTATGTTCACTAGAAAAATGATAATATCTTCAATATTTCTCAAAAATGGAATCATTGTCACAACATTTGCGCATCTAAAACCCAACTAGTTATAAATGAGTCAATAATATTTGCTGGCACATCAATATAATTAATTTACATTTCACTAGCTGATGTTTTGTAATCATATGATACTTTGCAAAGTGTAAATATGAAAATTCTAAGTACAAACTGTATATCGACAATATTGGCTGATGTATGGAATATTACTCGATACAGCTTGAATGTTGGAATTTAATATGCAAATATTTTTACGAATAGCAAATTTTTATAAGGCTTTGAAACATTTCATTCATTTCACAATAGGTTTGTCATTTAACAGAACATTTTTTTTACTCAAATAAGAAAAAAATATGTGCGTCAAGCGAGAATTTGAAATCGACTGCAGGGAATCGAGCATTCTACCACTGAACCACCGATGCTTGTGGAAGTATATAAATTCAGTGGGTGTAAAAATATTATATTAGAAAAAATTGAAGTTTATTTTGTTTAAACATAATAAACTCCAAATTATCACTTCAAGAGTTGACATATTTTATTAAGAGGATACGAATCTATTTACTGAAACATTTAAATGCATTCACTTCTACACGCTTTCATTATTTTCCTACTATTTTCTCCTGATTTAAATGATGATTTGAATGAATAAACAATTTCAATTTAATTGCACTTTAAGTTCTGATCGAGTTAGCATACACCTGACTTCCCGAGCCAACTCCATGTAAATGGCAAGCAAGGTAATTTATCTAAACAATCAAAAAAAAGTAAAGAAATCTTCCTGAAATTCATATTATTTGTTAAAATAAAAAAAAAAATCTGCGTCAACCGAGAATCGAACTCGGATCAACTGCTTGGAAGGCAACTATGCTAACCATTACACCATTGACGCACATGAATGTTGTATGGTTCATAATTTTAATGAACAATTGCATTCTCAATGCTAAGGAATGAACAATTACAGCATTCGTTTATTTCTTATCGAAAAATATGAAATGATTAGCTATAGAGAAGCTCTTTTCATTCTGTGGAATTCAATATGAAAAATACTATCATACAATGGCGACGATTTGCCATTATATTTGTAGTTAGAATCTTGTGTCCATTGAGAGATACTGAAAAAAAATTAATTATAGTTGAGATGCAGACATCTGAGTTTGTGGTGATGAGGATGATAAACATACAATCTTATTGACACACATTCCAAACTTATATTCTCAATTGGATAAGATTTCATTGAAATCATTTCATTCATTGAATGGATACAGTTTATTTTCAATTCCAATGCATTTCAATTTATTCTGAAAAATAAACGAACTTTCACCATAATTAATGAATTTGTGATGAAATATTTGTTGTATTTGTTTTTGTTTTATTCTCGGATTTCAGTACTTATAACAATTAAGTTGGACATATGATTATATGTTTGTTCATTTAAAAATGTAAACAGAAATACGATTGAATCAAGATGATTGAGTGATTTTTCATTTATGATAATTAAGTTGAAAACTTAGACCCATGTTTCTTGAGAATCACACAATGAGAATTTCCCACAATAATTCAAACTAATAAACATTGCTGAGGAATCATTTATGTGCGATACGTGCAAATACATCACCGATTGAGTGGCGTAAAGTTGGTTCGCTGTCTGACAAACTTCATAATAGAGAACAAAACAAAACAAAACATAACAAAAAGCAAAAGAGCAATGTTTATGAACATCAAAATATTACATTAGATTTGATGATGCATACTGCAAACGACATGGGTTTAATTACATTCTATTTAGCGCCTTTTTGTCTATGGTTACCTAGATAATTACTTACAATGCAAATGCTATTCATTTTCCTATCATGTCATGTATACAAAATCCGTTGAAAAGACAAAAAAAGTATATTAAAAAAGGAAGGTGACTTTTTGTAAAATGTATTTTTTCAAGAAAAATTCTTTAATATATTTTAAAAGTAAGTAAATTGAACATGTTTTCCAAGAAGAAATGAAAAAAATGAACAGTTTGCATTGTTATTTAATTGAGATTTTTATGTGCAGCCCATTCAGTCCAGGAGCCTTGATACACACGGCTATTTTCGAATCCCAATTCTTTGGCCACTTCGGCCGCTTTTGAAGCGCGACCTCCAAGCTTGCATGAAAATATCACTTCTGTTTCATTAGTTGGTTTGTCACGCCCAAATTGCGCCTTAAATTCGTCATCAGACAATTTTAACGTTTCTTCCAAAGTACCTACTGCATTGAAACGAAAAAAAAAAAACAATGATTAGTTGAGCAAACATAATAAGAAAAGTATTTACGTAATTAAGAACATTTCAAATTGGAATCACAGAAATTATAAATCGTTTGAAAATCACATTTAATTGTGAAATATGACAACATAATGGCGTCCAAAGGCACCTGTAATTGTTGAGCAATTAGATTTTTTTTTTTTACTTCATTCTACTTACATGGAATATTGATGCTAGTTGGAATTACTCCTGTACCTTTAATTTCTGGTGGATCACGGACATCAATCAACAACACTTCTGGACGATTTGGCAAATTTTCAATTTCTTCGGTGGTTGCAATGCTCATCTTGAACTTGTTTTGTTGCCTCGTTTTTCTAAACAAAAAAAAGGTTTTTTTTTATCGCTAAACTTGTTCGTTCTCAAACGTGATAACCCAATCTATTTGTCAATTAAAGCTGTCTTATAAATGCATACATCGCATAAACTAAAGATACACATACACGCACACATGTTACAATATATTCACTACACTTGAACTTATGCGTATTTGTATATTATTTTACAAAGTCATCAAGGTGTATTGTGCTGCCGTTGTATTGTGCTGTGGAAATGAATCGTACTTCAAATAATAAAAGTCAAATTTATAATGTTTTCATATAGGATACAAATACATGATATTTTCTTATAAGCGTGACAATTGTACATTTTTTTATAGTCGATTTACATATGTGAATGAAAATCCCACTCAATCAGTTCTTATATTTAAATTCACAAATTCTCATTTTGTCATTTGAAGCATTTTAATTTTTAACTTGAAAATAATACATTTCGATTCAATCCGAATAGAGAAACTCACGTAAAATGTTTATTTTAGAGATTAGTGTGTGTTTATTGTTTTGCTCTATTGACATCATTTAAACATGAGCCGGCATAGCTCAGTTGGGAGAGCGTTAGACTGAAGATCTAAATGTCCCGTGTTCAATCCACGGTGGCGGCAAGTGATTTTTTTTTTCTTGCCAAATTATCATATATTTTTTCGGATAGTAAATATAAAGTACACAAATTAATAAATAGAAATAAATGCATATCGCAATATTGATTAAACAATTTATTTTCAACCAAAAGAGATAATGAAAATAATGACGAACCATCAAAAATGTGTAATAATTGGGTCTCAAAAGCAAAAAAAAACAAGGCAAGAAATAACAAAAAAAAAAAAAAAAAAAAAATCACTTGCCGCCACCGTGGATTGAACACGGGACATTTAGATCTTCAGTCTAACGCTCTCCCAACTGAGCTATGCCGGCATATGTGTAAAAGCTATCAATTTTGCTACCCAATAAGCAGTCATTTTTTCGAAATAAAAACACATATTAAAACTACGTGACTGATAAGAATAAAACTAAAGAAAATGAATCTAATTTGTGTGAATTAAAAATAAATTCACTCAATTTTATTGAAAGACAAGAATAATTTTATCAAAGTCATTTCTTTTTAAACTTGGCATGAAAAAATTAATAATTTAAAATGACATAATTGTTTTTTATTGAAATTAGTGACCGTAACGCCTCAATTTAGACTACAAATTGGTATTTAAAATTTACAATATTCTAATTTTTGGTTAAAGATAAATTAAAAGCAATCAATAATTTTATGATCTGTTATACGAATAATAAACTTAACACATACTGACTTTGTCTCGAAAAAATTTAAAATTACACATACTTGCTAAATAACCAATCGATTGATAAAATCACAAATGAATAGAGCAAGAATTATGTTCTCCCCCCTTAAAAAGTTGGAGAGGGGGTCAAATGATTTTTAGCAATGGGGACAGAGGCAAATTGCCACTGGCAATCGATTGTACTCGAAAAGTTACCCTACGAATGTATGTGTATTTGAGAATTGAGCATTCACCCTGGACTCAAAATCGAAGCACAAAAAATAACCCCCCATGCCCATGTGTAATAGTAAATTACATGTATAATGACTTATTGTGTAGACATTTTAATAAAGACGCGAATCTATCCACCGGTAAGTGTTAAAAAAGTTATATACTTTAGTTGATCATATGCACCACACTACTTCACTTTCTTACTCTCATTTTGCTTATTTTGTTTCAATTTAGAAAGAATATGTTGAATTAATCAATTTACCCATGCTCTGGTAAAAATGATTTTGGTGAACAAAATTTTACCATTTCTACAGCAGTAAAGTATTGCATTTCGCGATAGATATTGTAGGTACTGAAGAAGATAATTATAAAATAGAAACTGGTTCAGTTTTATATCGCTAATAAAAGAAAAGTCGGTTTTTAGTAATAAATCAATGCTTCTTTTGTAAAATAAAATCTTTATTTTAAAAATGATTCAAGTAAAATTAACAGATTCACATTAAAATAAAGATAAAATGTATACATTTTAGATATATGTATGTAAAAATGTTCATATTAAAAAAAAATGGTGCAGACAATGCGGCATTTATTTTAATCGCCATTTAGTTTGCACAAAATATAATGTACTCTTCAATATGCTTAAAAATAGAGAAAAAAAAACTATTGTAAACAAAATGCACCGTCTAATAAAGTATTCCGCTGGTAAATTGGATTTATTGAAAAAAAAAAAATAACTTAAAGCTTGAACATTTGTTAAAAATATCTGGCAATTAACGTGGAAAATTGTTCTCTTTCTACAACTACAAATATATGCTTGTTATTATTATTTTAACTAAAATTCTGTATTCGTATATAACCATAATGCAATTATTAAATGAAAATATGCATCATAAAAATTAATCTGAATCGATCTGAATGATTCTAATCATTCTGTTTTTGTTTTTATTTTTTTATTTTTTTTTAACGAAATTTGTCCCGATTTAAGCACATTTTCCGCTCAAATGCTTTTGAATTGCTGATGGAATGCTATCTTTTGTTTTCGATTGAGTGCATCGACCAAGCAATTCTTCGCAAGAACGCGTACCTTCCTGTATTTCCTTTGCTTTTTTCAGCAAATCATAGTTTATGCGCTCGGTAACAACTGAGTCTTTCCTGTAAATTTTCAATTGAAAGGAAAAAATCCAATTTAGTTAATTTCATATTTTATGTGAAAATTATTTTCATCATTTACTTGTATTCTGGATGATTGATAACCTCTTGCCGAATCCAAGATGCTGTTGTTAAAAGTTCCCCAGACGCACGACGTTGAATCAATCGAATATATCGTTGTATTGTGCAATGTGTATCGGCATCAACATCCATTGATGATAAATAACTATTAATTAATGGAATTAGGCCAGGAAACGTTGATCCATTCCCGTTGATAATTTGATCAATAGTCATTAATTCGTATTCGTCGTCAATTGAATTTGTTTCACCATTTTCATTTGATGTATTGTTATGATTTGTGGTGACGGTATCAACATTTGTGGCAGTATTCATACTTTTACTGTTAATATTCTTTCTAAACCAAAATCGTTGATCACGATATGCATTACATTTTTGTGCATTTTGCATATTCTCGTCTACTTTACTGATTGGTATCAAAAAATTCAAGTGATACGATAAAATGACACGAGTTAATAGCACGACAAAACAAACAATGCCAGCATTTTCAAAATCAGTTAATTGAGCTTCGCATGGTCGAAATTCAACACGCCAACCAATTTTTGAATTTGGTGGTGGCGGTTTAAATCGCATCGTTTGCCAATTTGTCGATTGAATATTTTCAAAATGATCGGTATCTTCTTCGTCATTTTGATGCACTTTTTCACTAAACAACGATACCGAATCACGTATAAACAAATGCGCTACATGTTGGGCTAACAAATGATCAATATCACCATCACGCAATTTTTGATATATTTTTTCATCGTACGTTAAAGGCACATCATTGTATCTGTTGAGAAAAATAAAGACAATTCATTTTGAAAATCTATTTACAAAAATTGACAAAATAAAACCATTTCACAAATGAATGAAAAAAAAAATCAATTCATACTTTTCCCCTTCCGGTGATAAATACGAATCAATTGAATCATATCTTGACTTTTGTATTCTGAATTGGTTTTCTTTGAGAGGCACTTCGCCACGCTCTTCAGCCGTTCGACAATCAACTGATGCACTAATCACATTCCAACGACAATCAGAATCAACTAAATAACCACGGAATACAGGTGATGCGGCTGTTAATGCTAACATAATTGGGCACAATGGCGTCAATTGATCATACAGTGTTCGTGCTTCGGTTATATTACATGCCTAGAAAATCCAAACAATATTTTTTTTTGTTTTGTTTTTTTTTTCAATCCAAAAATGAAATGTTATCGTAATTAAAGATTGTCGAATCGAACCTGAAATGTCAATTGTAAGCAACAACAGCCCATTCCAAAACCCATTGCATCCATGTGAACGGCATCTGGTTGATTGGCCGGTGCTCCTTCAACTGGTATTTTTGTGTTTTCATCTTTAAACACAGTCAAACGAATGTCAACCTTTTCGCCGCGTCGTTGTCGAATATTTCTTGTTAACGTTTTAAAACGTGGATGACCAGGGAAAATAGCTTCATCAGGAAAATATAATGAACGTGCTGATCCATCTTCATTTTCCGGTTGTGGATTGTAATTTGGCCATGTAAAATTTGGCGTTCCCAAACGTGGAAAATTTGTAAGTGACATCACAACTTCATTCTCATGCAAAAGTTCGCTAACTTCTTGACGTCTGTATCTCATATTTGCTTCAACAACATTGAAATGTGCCATTAAACCACCGTATGGTTGTCCAGGGGTTCCTTCAATCATATATGCACCATACTCAGGACGCCACAATGATTTGACTCCTGGAAATTAATCATTATTCATTATACACACGAATTCAGATTCAATCTTCATCAAATGAATATTTTTTTTTTTTTACCAGTTGGATCATCTGCTTCTCTTTGATTCAATATAGCCAATAATTCCTGAGCACGAAGTGAAACACGTGTAACCTTATTCACATCATCGAATTTTACCAAAATATATTCCACCTGAAAATAATAATGGCAAAGAGAAAATAAGAAATAAATGTTAGTCATTGTATGTTCTGGTTTCATAATGACGAGTTTAATCATACCTCATCACCCCATTTCAAAACATCACCGGTTCGATCCTTCAAACGACGATACAGGTTTATAAATTGCGTGATTCCATGTTCACGAACGTGTTTTGATAATTTTTTCGTTTCTTCCCAAGACAATGGACTTCCTTCCGATAGTAGGCCCATAGTTTGATTTTTTTCACACACGAAAACACAAAATTGTGTTCAAATCTATAGAATCAATAATTGAAAATAAAACAAAACAAAACACCTCAAATTATTTTCAAATTCACATTCCACATGCAAGAAATTACATAATTGTGTTTTGAATGTATGCATTCTATCGATAGAATTATAATTTAATAAAATCACTGTGAAGAACTAAGAATAAACAGGGGAAAATGTTAAATGGAATCTAATCAACAAATACATCGCGTAAATCGACCTGCACTAATCACGAATATCACGTGCTTGTTGTAGATTTGTTTTTTTTTTTCATTGCAAATAAAGTAAAAACCGATAAAGAGGTGTAATATATCATATTGTCGCACGATTCCATTAAATTATCATTTAACAAGTAGAAAAAGAAAAAAAAATAAATTTCTTATCATTGTTTATTTATGAGTTTATGTGCAAATTTTATTATGACTAATAATTTCACAAAAAGTATTACACATTCAATGGTTTTTACCAGTATTGAGATAAATTAGATTATCAATTGTCTATTGTGCACTTTAAATAAATGTACATTTTTTTTTTTTTTTTTTTTTTTTTTTTTTTTTTTTTTTTTTTTTTTTTTTTTATTTTTTTTTTTTTTTTTTTTTTTTTTTTAAATTATATTATTATTTTTTTTTTTTTTTTTTTTTTATTTTTTTTTTTTTAAATATAATTTATTTTTTTTATTTTTTTTATATTTTTTTTTTTTAAATTTTATTAATTTTTTATAAAATCATGTATTCACTTCAGTCTAATCATGCTGTAATATGGATTTGTTTATATACTTTTCAAAAATGAACATTTTAAGATTATATATTGTTACAGTCATACATTTCCCATTTACAAAATATTGTGAAATTATATTTTGCAAAGGTAGAATGACTATACAATTTTTATGTATATCTGCGGTTTATGTGCGGTCTGATTGATGAGATATGCGCAAAATTATCATACTATGTGTGAATGAATCTTTTGTAGTCACACAATCTGGTTTTTAATGATTTCAGATGTTAAATAGTCGATTCCGAATGCAAACACGAACAAATATATTGTGAACAAATGTAAATTGTTTGAAGAAGCAAAACAAAAAATGCTGCTCACATTACTGGACGTATTGAATTTGATTTAGATGTATCGTAGTTTATAATAATTATTTGCGATCAATAAGAAACGTTAAAATTAAAGGCCATTCCATAAGTTTATATTGAATTTATTGTCGGAGGCGATTTTCCTGACCCTATTATATTGAACGACAATCAGAAGAAACAAAATGACAGCGATTGCGTGCGTTTCACCAGTGTTACAGTACATTGTTTGAAATACGGAAAACTCAAAAAAAACTACAATTGTTAGCCAATCGAGACTGATTGTGTGTGTTTATGTGATAACAATACTGTTTAACCTTGATACGTCGCCTGAATTATTATTAATTGCTGACCATTAGAAAAAAATGATTTTTCCCTATTCCATTGATTACAAAAAAATACATAGCACAATTCAATGTGACTCGCAACAACCGATGAAGAGATTCCCATGAAAAATTAAAAATGATTTATAAATATAATTTCGACTCATACAAAAATGAATTCATAATTTGACTTATTATGAGAATTCGAAAAATTTCTGTATATTAATTACGTCGTATCCATAAATATTTATGATAATTATTATCATGTTGATACAAACATATGTAATTATTCTAGAGTAATCACTCTTCAGTGTTTTCTATAGTATACAATTTCAAAGAAACCCAAGCAAATCATAAAAATTATTTCAAACCATTCAGAATATGGTCTTATTAACAAGTTTGATTTATAGATCAACGATAACTGAATCGTTTTACTATGTTTTCTTTTTCGAAAAAAATTAAATATTTACAATTTGATTGTTGTTGTTTGTGCCCAAAACAATTATGCAACTTGAAATAATCAATTGATTTAATTGAATGGAAGATAAAAATGTGAAAATTGTTTGCACTAAATACCATAAACTGTGTTTCATGTCAAATGATTGTGATTATTTTCAAATGGTCATTAAATAATCAGTTTGGCATACAAGAATCACATCAGTCAAACTAATCAATCTAATTTTAGCCGAACCAACGACATTGAATCGACACACACACACACTAGTTTATATATCTCCATAGAAATTATTGGTATTCCCATAAGTACGTAAAATTTTACATTTCACGATGACATCATCAACATTTAAGATAACGACCAACCAATTTCACATTTAAAACATCACATGAAAAATTCTAAAGAAAAAATTGAAAAAAACACTTCAACACTTCAACACAATCACGCAAAAGGGAGTCGCATTCTTTGTTTTCGTTTTATCTTTTTGTAAGCTATTGATTTTTAAACGAAACAATATCAATTTTCAACATTTCCATAAAAAACAAAAAGAAACATTATATCTTCATGTGCATTCTTCAAAATGTTCTTTATTTACTTCTTCTTCTCTTCTTCTTCTTTTTCAAAACACTTAAAAAAAATTATATCGATTTTATTCTAACCTCATAGAATTTAAAGCAAATATTTCTGTACAAAACGCGACTATGACACTGACGACGAACACAACTTGATTCGCTCTTTCCACCACGGCAGCTTCAAGCAGACTAGTTTTGTTTCATTTATCTCTCTAAAATCGTTGTGATTTATATATTAGCTATTCACATGAGTTTCTTATTTGAAAACGCACATTGCTTTTGGCTATGAAACGAAAAAAAAAAAAAAACAAAAATCCGTTCATGTATGGAACCAACACAGAGAGGGATTATGACGTTTTCCACTACAAATATAAACGTCAAATTGTACAATATTATTATAATATTGTTGTTTATATTCAACTGTCATCATATCAATGACAACATTCGAATCGTGACTGAAATTTCACAAAAGCAACATTACAGAATTCAAACAGATTCCCAAATATTTTTCCCAATTTTTCATTTGATTTTTTGAAATGGTCCTTGAATTAGCTTGATTCGGAATTCTGGGCTTTTCAAAAGTTTATTTTAGGTCAGAAAAAAAAAATTGTCGAAGCCAATTGTTTACCCCGAATCAATTCACAATAGTTTTATCAAAGACATTTCATACTCCCAAAAACAAAGAAAACAAAAAAACGCTAGTTTATCAATTCATATGCCATCTATTGTTGAGAATATGTAATTTGATATGATTACATATCGCGCTTTAAATAGTCTACATAAACCATTTAAAGTGACGTTATTTTTCATTATCGCAAAGCGGCTACAAAGTTTATCGAATATTATTCTAAGAAGAAATGTTGAAGAGCTTTGATTAGAAGAATGTCGTTGACCGGTATGAAATTTTTTTTTAAATGTATTAAATAGATTTCAATACTATTTGTATGTAATCCATACGAATAAAAATGATGCAAAATTGTATGTCAATATGTACAGGCGATATAGGTGGCAGACAAAATGTGAATACGTTTTCGATTAATTGACAGGGGTCAGCTAATCATTTGATCTGAATTCCATCATTTAACTATAATTGATTTAATTTAATAAGCGTGCGATTTTTTTCATGTCCATTTTTCTGCGTTTTCATTTTGCTTAATTCAAATGCCATACAAAGTTCGAACAGAAAAGAAAAACGAAAAAAGAAAAACGATAAATAACATTCAAAAACTAACTGCTAAATGAATTTGAAATGATTTAAAAACAAGTGATTTTCGGTTTTATTTCATTTCTCAGCATGTGGCTGATTCAACTTAATATGCCTCTATTTTTTTTTACTGTGCGTGTTTAATTCGCGACAAATTGGTAAGAATAGCGAAAGCATAATAATTGTGAACTTTGTCTGCATCAAAGTATCATTTGATTTGTTTGTTCGTTCGATGTCAAACTAGGTCGTTTTCGTAAGAATTTTTATTAAGACCTATTTAGACTGTACAAATCAAACCATATCATTAGCAATGACAATGTAACATAGGGGCGCAAAGTAACCAATATAACGGTAATAATAAAAATAAAATATAAATATAATCCATTATAATTCATGATGATGAAGAAGTAAAAAAACAACAACACCAACAACAAGAGTATCTTTCGAATTACATCTTATAATACTATGATAAATTCGGAAAAGGAATTATAAACATTTCAGGAATTGTTTATTCGGTCGCATCGAGGCGTTGTATTACAATGGTCTCTCTCTCTCTCTCTCTCTCTCTCTGTGTGTGTGTGTGTTTGTGTTTGTGATATCTCCCTGCAATCCGTTAATAGTTGTTCACAAAACGCTTTAACGAATAATACACGCAATGACACAAGAATTTCCGCAACAAAATCTACTACACATTCTATCTTAATCATCGTCTATGCATCATTGATCGTACATTTAATTCCAATGTATTTTATTCGATTTTTATTTATTCATTTATTTATTCATATAGATATGATTGTGTCAGTTTTGTTTGTCACCATTTAACGCCAATAAACTAGAACGAACTATAATATTCATGTGACAAATAAATCGTATTGAATCGAGTTGCTGCCGTGTTGCTGCTGTTATTCTGCTTAATACAAAATAAAAACATGATGTAATGATGCACACAAATGAGTTCATACACACGCATATGTAAAATCATACACATACTACCGTGTATTTACATACAAACATACAGCATTGTCTATCCATCGAAATAACATGCGTTCATTCGTATCGTTTGAGATAGCATATTACAGTGAAGTGAGCTAGAATGAATCTGTTGTCTGTTTCAAATTCTCCTCTATATCTGTCGGCTCAAATATTTGTTTGATTTTCTTTTTTGTTCATTTTGGTTCTCAATCACGTTGTGCGTCTCCTTTTCGAATGCGTGCTCTTCACTTCCATTGACTGCGAAACTAAGGAAGCGCACTCGTTCAATGTACGATACGAGTATATACTAGTAGAGATGTTCATGAATCGAACTCGAAAAGTTTGAGTTCGGAATTTTTCAGAATCTCATGTTTGTATTCGAGTTCAATTCGATTAGTTTGAAATAGAAAAATTGTAATTCGTGTTCGTTCAGATTCGGCTCGAGATATTAATCACCGATGAGAGTTGCAAAATCATAAAAAAATTACATGGATTCTCAATTCGTTCGTTTACGTAATTAGTAACGAAAAAAAATCAAATATAAACATGAGTTACGTTTCTTTGCTTGTCCTCAATTTATAAAGATGGTTAAATTTTTTTTGTGAACAGGACAGTTCATGTTTGTTCGTTTTCTTTTGTTTACGATTCGAATTGTTCGAAAATGAAAAAATGGTGTTCGTGTTTTTTTCGAATTATTTGAAATAGAAGAAATGATGTTTGCCTTTGGTTCATTTACGTTTCAAACTCGAACGAACTCGAACGAATACGAACAGTTTGCGTTCGTGAGCATCTCTATTATATACGGTCACTTTTTGGGATCAAAACACAATGCGACCATACGAGGCGAGACGGAAACGAGACTAGACAGCATATAGCTAGAGACGTAAGTGACGGCGACAACGCAACGACAACGACACCGACAACAACACCGACAACGACAACGAAATGGTAAACGGAAAACTGAGCCAAACGAATACGCATTTACGATGAATATTAAGGGGAATCAACTCAAGCCATCATCGAATTAGTCGCATTTCGTAAGCATGAATAAATAGACGCGTTTATTTTCTAAACGCACGATTTTAAAGAAAAGGAAGAAAAAAGACACTTTTTTTTATCTTTATCAATTCTATACTATTTTGATAAATGAAAACATGATAAAAATAATTACCGTTTGATTTGTTAAGTGAAAAAAGAAAACAGAATTTTTTGATTTTTGCGACCTCGAAAATTCGTAACAATTGCGTTTTTTCATCTTCCATTATTCTAAAAATAAGTTACAGTTGAATTTTTTTTTTGTTTGTTTGTTCAATATCCGTGATTTTATTCTGCAAGAAATCAAAAACCTCGACATCGAAGAAAAAAATTTCAAAAAGCTCGAAAACCAAAAGGAAATTCATATTCTTGGTCCCAAAAAGATTGGGACCCAAACGACAAGAAATGAGTACATAAAATAAACGGCGCAGATAGTTTATGGTAAGCGTTATCATTTTTGTTTCGATTCAACATGTTTTTATTACAATGATTGTTGTATTTGTGTGTTTTATATTAGTCTGAAAATTACGCCGGGGAATATTCCAAAAAAAAAAGAAAGAAAGAAATAGAAAAAAAAAAATGGTTAAGACAAATAGTGAAAATATTGGCAAGACTTTGAATAAAAACAACATATATTCTTTCATAAAGTGAAATTCCCATTGGAAATATATCACAGAGAATGTGTGAAAACGGAAAAAAATCGACGAAAATTATGTTGGCTCAAACTGTTTCTGCTTATTCTTCTTCTTCTTTTTCTTTTTCATTTACTTCTATTATCATTCCCGTTTTGTTTTTGGCCGCCACAAAATGAGTTTACAAAACATGCACACATATACACACATGCGAACGATGTTAAAATAAAATATCGAATCGAAATGAGCGTGGGAAAGAGAGAGACTTGCTTGCAAAGAATTTCGATGTAGTTATTTTTTTTTTTTTTTTCAATGAGGATGAAAAAAAAAACGAAGAAGCAAAGAAGATTGTTATGGAGTGTAAAAGAATATACCGACAACGACTACAACGGCAATGGTACACAGTATACACAGTATACACAGAAACGTAATGTAAACGACGTGATGATGGTGATGAAAAGAAATGAAAAGAAATCCAATGCAAAAGCAAAGAGACAACCAAGAAGACCTCTTTTGAAACAAATACATTGACGGCAATTAGTTATTTTTATTGTTTTTTTTTTTTTTTTCGTTTCGTCCGCCAAATCTATACATATGCAAGTACATATAGCCTGTCTGGCAAAACGACTTGTAGATATAATAGAAAAAAAAAATGTATAAATGTAAAAACTGTTTGTGTTTTCAATACATATAAACACACGCACGCATCCATGTCCGTTGTTACAAACAGCAACAACGGCATCAACATTGCTGTGTATGGAATGTTCTTAGAAGCATGCACTCCATCCAAATTGTGTATCATTTTTGTGGGATACGTGTGTAAATGTACACGACTATGAAGTTCACGCGATAATTTGTATAACACGATTCCGATGTATTTGTCTCAAAGTAAAATTGTTAGTTTTTTTTTTTCTTTCGTTTTTTTTTTCGCTTCTCCGTTTTTTCATTCAATATCAATGAACGAGTATTTTATATTTTTTGTTTTTTTTTTGTTTTTTTCTTTGTCGTCGCTGTCGTTGTCCGTTGGTTTCAGTGTATTGAAATTTGTGTGTTTGCGCGCCTTTATCGCATTTCAATGTGTTTCATTTGGTGTTTTTGTATGGGTGCGTTACTTTGTATGTATATTGGTGTGCATGCGTCTATTCTGTGTAAAAGTGTGCTAAACGGCAGGGCATTCTACAGGAGCATATACAATAAAATACTAAACACTAAACATATCGTTCGTGTATCATTGTCAACGGACACCATTTTTCACCAAAAAACACCCTGTCAATTCAACATTATCCGAAGTTCAAGCATTTTTGTATTTCTTTCGTTAGATCGGTTGTTGTGTCAATTTTGTGTTGCTTTTTTCATCGAAATATATCAGTTGAGCCGTCGTCACAATAGTTGTTGTCGTCGTCGTCGTCGTTGTCGTCGTTCTCGTTGCCGTTGTTGTTTTTGTTGCAAATATTATTATTTTATGTTCTCGTCGTGTGCTCCACTCTACACTGTACATCATACACACAATCGAGACTTCTTTCACGCGAGGCGTCCAATGAACGCGACAGTTATATAGATTTGAGAGTACCAAACACACACGATTTTTCAGTGTAATATTGCGATTAAATGATTACTTTGTCTGCCTACAGAAAAGACAAATAGAAATTAATTCGAAATACGTTCCAAATTTATAGCAGAGTTGTTAACCAATACTTAAATCGTACTTGTTTTGGACTTTCATCATTGCAAAATACCAAGAAATAACGAGAGAGAGAGAAATAACATTATTTCATTCGAATGAATTGGAAGGGACAAAAAAAAATTGTAACAAAATGTGAAAATATCTGTGTATTTATGTGAGAGAAAAAAAAAGTGAAGAAGAAGAAATAAACCGATATATGGAAAAACAATGTGCTTCATTTGACAGAATAAAAGTACAATACAGTAAAAAAGGAAGAAAAGAAGCAAAAAAAAGGTTTTTTTTCGACGACACCCGAAAAATCAAATGATGCGTATTTATTGGAAATGTGTGTGAACGGCGCCGCAAAAACTTTTTTTCTTCATCGACATTTTTTTTTTCACTATATTCTATCGCTTCTAAGCGTTTTTTCGGTCAAATTCTATAGTGTCATTTGTCATTTCAAATTAGTGATACTTTAGTTACTGTTTCAATTGATTTCATCATGTCTGATTTTTGTATTCAATACTAACGTTTTGTTTCGATTTTTTTTTACCTCGCAGTTCGAATACTATACATGTGTACAGAAAAGTGAAAAAAAAAAACATTTATATTTTGTTCTCGTTTTTGTAAACATTTTTTCGTTCTCCTTTCCGGAAAGCGAAAAAGCAGTAAAGTAATTGTGATCGTCGTAAAACTAGTGAATAAGTTGACATTCGAGGGGAAAAAAACAGCACGACATTTTATTGATTAGCGTTTTGGTCTGGCATTTGACACCAAATTTTCGTCGTAAGTATTTCTGGAAAAATAAACACAT
This sequence comes from Resseliella maxima, assembly GCA_029041755.1. Classification (NCBI taxonomy): domain Eukaryota; kingdom Metazoa; phylum Arthropoda; class Insecta; order Diptera; family Cecidomyiidae; genus Resseliella; species Resseliella maxima. Next base: position 140,872 of record JAQOWM010000267.1, on the reverse strand, counting down.
AAGAACCTTAAGAACCATGATCTTATTCTTTTATTTTATTTTGATTTGTTTTATGATTTTCATTTCGTTCCAATGGTGTTTCTTCGTCATTTTCTATTGCTCTCTCTCCCTCCCTCTCTCTCTCTCTCTCTCTCTCTCTCTCTTGCACTCAGCAATTTTCGGCATTAAGCTTATCGTACATATTTTTCTTACTCTACCGTTATATTGTAACAAGTGATAAAAATACGTAATTTTGTGACATCTTGGTGTTCATATCGTCTGTCTTATGTTCACATTGTTTTGATTGTTGTCATCACACATAATGATACAAGCTAGGGGTTTAGATATCTTTCTAATGGTTGCGAATATGTCAATAATCTGCGAATTTTTCTGCAAATTATATTCGCAAATGGCGGCCGAATACATTTGCAGAATATTTACCAAAATTGAAGCTATTTGCATAAACCACAAATTATGCGAATATTGTGCGAATAGTTCGTATAAATTAATTTGATATTTGCAATCATATATCCACTGAAACCGTTACGAAATGCAAATCGTAAATCTTTTTGACGTTTCCGTTGGTATAGTCAGAATAGCATTGATAAATCATATAGGTGGCGTCAATGTCTTGAAATCAATGTTCTTCACGTGTAAAAACATACAACGTATGCCACAATAGGCTATTTGCAAATAGATCAATTCCCCTATTTCCATATCAGAGCCGAGAACAAAAAAGTGTGAATAATGAAAAATTCGAATGAAAATCAATCTGTCGATGTGAATAATATTTAGTTACGAATCTTTTGTTGTATCCATAGCACAGAAGTTAACGTAGTTATACAGATTTTAGTGGCCGCATTGTATAAAGAAACTATTTTTGCCTTTTATTTCTAAATTGGATGTGTCCATATATCACATGTGTGTGTGCGATTTTTTTTCTTTAATATTTCTGTCTCCATTTCTGAACTGTTTAGATTGTTGATATATTCGGCTGTGAATGTGTGAATAAAACGTGTGATTTGATGGGTGGCCTTCACTGAAGTGCGTATCAAAACAGATTTATTATTTAGAATTTGTGCGTATTGCTTAATGTGAAACATAGTTTCAAAACATTAAGTGTGTTAATCGTATTTTGTTTGTTTGTTCGGCGCAAGGGGAAAAGTACTAGAAAGCGCAATCCAATCTAGTACTAAATAAACTCCGATAAATCCCATCAAATCACATTCAATATTGTCTTACAAAAATAAAATACACGCTACATTACTCTTGACACATTATGATTTGTCAAAATCCCAGTATAGTGAATTATATTTAAATGTCATTTTTGTTTGATGTGTTCCATTTAATTTCAGAAGAAGATTTGAAAATTAACATGGAAATAAAATTGAATCATCAATATTTTTCAAATTTGTTTCTGAAATTGAATGGAACACAGCAAACACAAATACAAAAATATCTCACTATATTGGGAGTTTGACAAATCATAAGTAAGACAATATTAAATGTGATTTGAGGGGATTTTTCGGGATTTTTTTTGTACTAGAATGGATTGCTCTTTCTAGTACTTTTCCCCTTGGTTCGGCGCCTAGGGGTCGAATTAGATTTAACTTCATTGCGCAGTATTTGGCATTTGGTTTTCCCTTTCCAACGGTTTCAGGGAATAACGTTTCACATTAAGCCCTACGGCTTAGCTCAATTGGCAGTGTATTTTTTTTTGTTCCTTTTTCTTCTACGTAAATTGAATTTACGCGTGGGGCTTGTAAAACTTTTGATTCAGCACATTTAGCATCGTTCATAATGTTCAATTTGATTGGTAAACAAATTCAATCGATTTCAAATCGAATATATTGCAAATAACTAAATGGAACGACTGATTGATTCTGATCAAAATCTCGTTCAAAACACATTTTATGTTATTCTGTTTTGAAAATGTCAAACCTGTTCGATCGAAAATTCGAATAAAATCTACGCAATACATTTTGGTTTATCGTCACTGGCATACAATTAGGTGAGAGTAAATTCAAATAAAACGCACACAAATTATATGTTACAACCGTTCAATAATATATATTTCAGCGTATTTTTCGGCATGATTCACGCATTTGGAGTATTTTTCTTTTGTTTTACTGTTTCAATTTCGTAATTCAGATCCATGGTCAATGTAATAAAAATGTAAATGACATCGGAAAACTGTATTTATGCCATATTTTCTTCTGAAATGACGTACGCGATCTGGGTGTCTTAACCATTCATTCTAATTGTTAATTTGAATTGATTGATTGAAAAAATTGCGGCAATTTTTTTTCTTTTATTCTTCCTTTCTACGCCAAAATGCATACTAATACAATACAATACGAAAGAATGAAAAAAAAAAACCAACAACTGCATTTTGCTCGACATGACGTCAATGCAAAATCGTTTCTATCATGTATGTTCTGTCACTTTAGCATGAAGGCAATAATCAGAAAAAAAAAAATCAGAAGACAATGTGAAAACATAAAATGCAACGCAAATCCACTGACGTAAAAGACCAATTTCTTCGAAACGTGGCCAATTCAATGCGCCAATAGTCACGTACATTTACTGCCATTTTATTTACATCTTTTTTCTTTTCTGAAAATGTGCGAACCTTTGCTTTGGTATGTGGTCATTGTTGATGAATAGTTTTTGTTGTTTTTCTTCTTATATTTCCCCTTATGGTTGTTGTAGTTGAGCAAATGTGTTTTCCAAAATGATCAAAATTAAAGTCTATTTATCCAATACAAGAATATAGATGATGAATATCTTGTGCGTTAATTTTGGCGCCAGTTTGCTTTCACACGTTCTGCTTCCGATGTTTATTGTTGAAATGACACTTATATAAATCTGTTTCTCACGCCTTCTTTCCAATTCTCGTTTTTTTTAATGCTTCCAATAGACTAAGTAAAAAGTAATGCTCGCCATAAACGATAACCAATCGATCGGTGAGAAAAATCAAAGTCGCTTTAGCAAAGAAATTCATGTTTCTTACACCATCTCTACACAGTAAACTTTCATGCCGTGAGCAAGTACATCAACGATTGAATAATGTACTATGGTATGAGTTGTGCGTAAATATCTTGAAATCAAAGCTCTTCACATGAAAAAACATACAACGAATGTCACACGAAATATTTAAATTTATTGTTGTTAGTTATACAAATTATCAAATTGTACTTAGTTTATTCTGTAAATGTAGCTGCATAAGAGTTTGTTTAGCACGGAAAACTAATAAAATTTTAAATAATATGCGAGCGTTGATTTGAAACAAACACGTTTTGACAGTTGCAATGCCAACAACTTAAATCAGAGAAAAACATTCTAAACCGATGAATGAATATGAATTGATCCTTTTCATTATTTGGATGACTTGTTTCACTTTGAATGTATGTAAATGTGTGTAAATGTGTGTAAATGTGTGTGTCTTTGCCAAATGTAATGAAAACACAAAAAAAAAAAACAACAATAACGTTATGATCAACGGAACGAAAAAATTGAATAAATTATCTTTTTCGGACGTAAAGTATCCGTATTTTATTCATGAGCTGAACCCCTCATTCATATATTCGAAGTTCGGTTCTATATCATATTCAATTATATATTGTTAATGAGAAACAACTCGAAAACAAGTATTGAAATCACATTCAATGTCATCGTGATCTTTTTTTTTTTTTTTTCGAAGAAAAACTCTTAAAATATTAACTCTTCAATTGGTCATTTCATTTTCTTTGCTAGCATTCTTTCCCTTTTTATATGGCAATTTCTCTGTATAGCTTTCAATTTTCTTCAACTTCTGCTCACAACATTCGTTTTCCATCTTTTTCATTTACTTTCCCAATTCATTCTCTCTTTTGGCACCTAGCCTCCGTTAGCCATTGCATTCGTTTCGCATTTTATTTTATGGTCAGATAATCAATTTTCCGTGTGCGTATAAAAATTCACTATTGATTAATATTAGAGCTGTTGGCCGACTGAATGTAATTCAAAATATCATTATATTTGATTTAAAATGTGCAATACATATTCAGTATACTCAGCCGAATACACGTTGCATATACATTCTTATTGACTTGACTACTTGGAACGCGGCACCAGAACAAACGATCAAAACAAAGTCGTAAAGAATGCAGTTTGAAAACAAGAAAATAATAATAATAATAATCTGTGGGGAAAGAAAACTCGAAAATAACAAAACACAACAAGAACAATAGCACAGTCATTGTATAATGTAATGTATATGACTGGCTGTATATACAATATATACATATTAAATGCGCGCAAAACACGCATTGCATTCGTGTCATCCATCCATCGACAGCAATTGTCAAAATACAACAACAATAACATAGAATACACTTCTCAGAGGGCGCTAGTTTCTATGCGCAATTGACAATTGCTGTCGATGGATGGTGTCATCTATACATGTGTATCTTTATAAATAGTTTGAACGATTTAGTTTGAGTGCTTTAGATTTATTTTTTTTTTTTTTTCTTTTTTTTTTCTCTTGTATGCCCAAAAGAGAAGACAACAAACAAAATGATCGAAACTGTGAATTGCGCAGATAAAAATGAATGATGATTCGACAAAGTTAAAAGTTGTAAAATTAGTTACAATCCACTGTTACACACCTTCAAATGGACAGAGAATCGGCAACAAACTATGTCCAGTCATACATTGTGTATTATTAAATGTGTGTTCACGGAGAATTGTTTTTTTTTTTTTATTTTTGCAATTCGATTCTTGCTATCAATTGAAATTGAAATTGAATGAATTTTCTGTTGAATTCTAAATGCAGTGTACAATGGAAATACAAGCAACACGATCGCTAGTTACGTTAGTGTTAATCCGAAATCGTTTTAGCAAAGAAATTCATTGTTTCATACGCCATCTCTACGAGTACAATGTGAATTTGAATGAATATCAAACAAAATTGTTAAAGATCACACAGTAGACTTTCATGCCGTGGGCAAGTACATCAACGATTGATAAATGTACTACGGCATAAGTCGTTCGACGTTACATTGCAAGCGATCTTTATAATATATACACTGAATTGCACCGTTACGGAATGCAAACGACAAATCGTAAATCATTTTGCCGTTTCCGTTGGTATAGTCAGAATAGCATTGATAAATCATATAGGTGGCGTCAATGTCTTGAAATCAATGTTCTTCACGTGTAAAAACACACAACGAATGCCACATTTGTCAATCAATAAAACTGAAAAGCAAATAAACAAGCATTTAGAGTAGCCGATGATTTTGCGCGCTCTCATACTCTTTTCTTCTGTATAGTTCTAGATTCATAAATGAACCATAGCCATGCAAAAAGGTATCGATACAATGAACTGTACAACTACACACCCCATACGTACACACAACCGTACAATGGTCGTAAGCAGTGGTTAAAATACGAAAATATCAAATGTGATACGATGATGATGGAAAAAGAAGAAGAAGAAAGGGGAAAATAACAACAAAACACGAAAAGAATAAAAATTACATGAACATAGTATACAGAGAGGGAGAGAGAGAGAGAGAGAGAGAGAGAGAGAGAGAGAGAGAGAGAGAGAGAGAAAGAAGAAGAATCATTTTCGCATATGTATAATGGCGCACATACATTCATTTGCAGTTTGCATGTTTTGCAAAAAGTGAAAAAAAAAATTACTATATTGCGTATTTTGATCTTGGTTGAGTGTTCGATTTTACAAATTCATTTTATAGTTCATGCTTTGTGCTTTGCGCTTTTTTTTTTCGCTCATTCTGTCTGCCGTGTCCACATTCTGGTGCAAATATGAAATGTGTGCTAAACAACCAACAATAGAGTAAAAATGAATGCGTGTGCGTGTGTGTAGATTGAATGTTATTTTAGCAGCCATGCGCATTTCCTCCCTGTCGCTCCTCTATTCATTTGATTACAAACTCAATGCGTCTTTCGATTCACAAATTTCCACATGTGCACATACCAGCAAAAAAGCAAATTTATGAATTATCACATCATCATACATATGCAACACAACACACATCCAAAATATACAATACATAACATACAATCGTAATTCCGTTCTCTATTCACAATTTTCTTGCCGCTCTCCTTCTTTCACCCAATCTCAGAACATTTTGGTTTAATATGAAAGCTTGTATATATCTTTTCAACAAAGAAAAAAAAAACATACAAATAAATGTGCTTATATACATACATTTACTCACACACTCGATTTAAAGTTAAAATGTGGCGCCGCCGTCTGCATATTCGTACTTTATGTATTTTTTTTTTTCGAATCATTTTGCTGTTGCCCGTTCATATACAATATTTTTTTTTATGGCATTCATTGTGGTGATTGTTGTACTTGCGCTGGTCATTTTGCAAAAATAACAACAAAAACCAACGAATGTGTTGTGTGGATTCAAAGTGCATTGTATGAATTATGAAGAATTTACATGTATTCTGAATTAAATCAAACACATAATATCCATTACGTTTAAATATGTATCAAAGATGCGTTCACATTTCTTGTTATTGTTGATGTTGTTGTTATTGTCTTTTTTCTCGCTATTCTCATGTTCATTCGCCTATTAATCTACTGATTTGAGGGAAAAAAACGATAAATGTATAACAAAACAAAATGAACCAACTGCTGACTAATGGAATTACAAAATTGGCGAATATAATTTTCTACAATGAACGCAAACGAAAAACAATGATGCGGCTTTAAATTAAGGCACGCATCAACCAATTTCATGTTCGGTTTAATTTTTAGCACACAATACAATGTTGCGTTCTACGATAATGATATAATTTCATTTCCATTTCCATTTTAATTCATTTTTATTATTATTTTGTACTCTCGTTGATATATTATTAATATTTAATTTCATCATAATAATTACGTTTATATTTTATGCTTTGACTGTTTCAACACATCTTACTATGATGACAATAATAATAACAATTACAGAATTGAGAAATTTAACACAGAGACGGACAGAAAGAGAAAGAGAGAGAGAGAGAGAGAGAGAAAAGAAAAAAACTGCGGCAAGAAATAAAGCAAAATGTTTTATCTAATTTGATTGTTTTCATTCTTGATTTAAACTTACTGCATAGCGTTGCATTGCGTGTCGCACAGGTGAAATTACGTTTTAAACTTATCTTTTCATCTATCAAAGTCAAACTATTCTATATATCTAGGCAGATAGCTTTACATTAAATTTGATCTCGAGTTTGAGTTTGTCAGGCAATTTCTGCGAGCACGATTCTCTTTACCATCAAGCGGAACATTTAATTCATGCAAATGTGCGTTCAGAGTTTTATAGTTTTATTTTTTATAGTTTTCAATCAATCTCACTCTCTCTCTTCTCTCTCTCTCTCTTTTTCTTTTCTATTTCCTTGCATGTTATCATCCAAGGGGATTAAATGTTAAATTAAAATTTCGATAAAACAAATGTTAACTCAGTTGATTGTAGTAAAATTAAGTACACATCTTTTCTGTTATAACATTTGCAGGAAAAAACGAAAGAAATTTCTGAGAAAAACGTCCAGATTAAATCCCCTGTTTTTGTTTTTGTTTCGTTTGTTTTTGTTTTTTTTTTTCGGTTCGGGTTTTTGGTTTCAAAATATTCTCTATCAAAATGTAATCTATTTTTGAGCAGCGACATTCTACACACAAGCAGCAGACAGCACTAAATTACGAGTAAAAAATAATCCAGAGGCAGTGAATGGGCGAATAGTTAATAAAATGTATAATGCCATTTATCTGTCGCCCATTTCCATCTGTATATTTCGATCTGATTCGGTTCGAAGTCGATGCATTCAAATGATGTACGCTTTTATGGTATTACGCGATTTGACTGTGAGCTTAAAACGCAGTATTTTATCACTTTTCCTATTTTCCCTTGACAGTTGCAGATGCCGACAAATCAAATGACCGTAGAAATGTGTAATTCATTCACAAAAATTTCATGCAACGACAAATGCACATTTTCATCTAGTCTGCACATTTTTAGCCTTTTAACCGGATGAAAGTCAAAACAGTATGAAGGAAATATACGATTTCGTTTTTCTATCTATCGCTTTCTCTCTCTCTCTCTCTCTCTCTCTCTCTCCTTTTCTTTCTTTCTTTTCTTAGCTTTCTCATCTTTCGTGTGAACAAATTGAAGAAAGAAAAAAAAGAAAAAAATCGTATATACACTACACAAAGAGTGAACGAAATACATTTTGTGTTAGTCGAATGGATGACGACGTGGTTGAGAATGAACATAGAAAAATAGACATATAGAGAAAATAAGTAAGTGAGCAAATGAGTGAATGAATTAGAGCAAATGTAATGGCAAATGTGAGCAGCCGCAAATTAAAATCAATTTAGAAACGGTTTTGAGATCATTTACGTGAGAATTCACTCGTGAACACTATTTATCTATACATTCGTTCGAAATGCGGTTTTGTCGTCATCATCGTTGTCATCATCATCTATATACATCGAGTAGTCGTCGTCAATTCAAACTATTCAGTCGAAAAGTAGTTACTGTTGTTGGAAATATGGGCTTTCACTTGAATTCGATATTCAATTTGAATACACATATGCAAAGGGGAAAAAAAATAATTTATGCATCACAGCCTCAATAAATGGGTAATGGAATATTGCATATTTGATCATTCTGCAGAGAATTTCATGCTCATATGGATACAGAACTCTCTGGTTCACTGTACTATGTACGTTCAATTTCAAATGGCTTTGTACCGGCAATGTGCAAACGTTATTATTGAGTAAATTGCGAGCGAGAGAAAGAAAGAGAGAGAGAGAAAGAAAGAGAGAGAGAGAGAGAAAGAGAGTCAGCAAAAAACTTATTTATTGAACACATCGTCAAATTCAAGTGAAAAACAACAACATATTTTTAATAATAATCATTCATAAAACATATAATTTAATGCGTAATCGTTGTTTGGTTTAACGTTTTTCCGATTCCGTGCGTGTCCAAGCAATGTATACGTAAAATACAGGAAGTAATAATTACGCACAAAACCAGAGAATTTTTTTTTTTTTTTTCATATTTTACTAAAAATTACGCATTAAGCAGAAGAAACTGAGCATGAGTGAGTTTTTTTTTTCTTCCATATTTGAGGTGGAGAAAAAAAAAATGATTCCAAAATGCATGGTATACTGCTAACACACTGCATTACGTAGCATTTGTTGTGACAAATTCTTTTTTTATGTGGCTTTTTCTCTCTCTCTCTCTCTCTCTCTCTCTCTCTCTCTCTCTCTCTCTCTCTTTCTCTCAACTTCATTTCTACTAAATCGTTGACTGCCACTTAAAATGTCAACTAGTAAAATTTGAAATTTATCGGTATTAAAATACTTTGCCGAAATAGCGAACGAGCAACGACAAATAACAAAGCACACAAATACATACACACACACACACTACGACAAAGTCGTTAAAAACTCGTAAAAACTATTGTACCTGCCATGCCATCCCATCTATTCAGATGACAATTAGAAACAATGTATGGAATATGTTTGCGCCTTGGCATTTTGTTCTGCTTCTCTGACTATTTTATAGTAAGCAGCAATTTTATTAGTTTATAAAATGCAGTTAAGGATGGTATCATCAATGTGGCAAACTCTTTTTTCATCAATTTCCACCGATTTATCATCGTTTCTCTATCTCATTCTCACACAAATTCTTATTTAGTCACACTGTAGATTACTGTTCAATCATTCTATCTTTCTCTCACCGCCTTTTCGAATTCCTTCTTGAGTAAGTTTTTCTGTTGTCTGTTTATAATATTCCACTTCATTGACATTATGAATATACACATTTCATAGATTCAATGAAATATTACGTCGTAATACATGTTTAATAACCAATTTGAACTCGCCATGACTCTCCCCTTCTGTTCTGAAAATGTTTAATTACTTTACGCCGCGAACCAAGCATTGTTCTATTCAAATAATAACAAAAAAAAAAAGAAAATATTATCTGTTATGCAGGAGGCACTCTACAATCGATTAGAATTAGCATGTTGTGCATAATTTCAAATAGCATCCATTTGAGGACACATTCTTTTCCTTCTTCTTATTCGGTATTTTGTCGCTTATTTTATTTATTTTATTTTTTTTTACAAATAAATTCCAGTCAGTTTGACTATTGTCTTTCAGCTATTCTGTATTCTTTAGAAAGTTTAATTTTTACGACTAACGAAACAAAACGCAATAAAAGAAAAAAAAGAAGTATTACCGTTGTCCGGTCGTAAAATGTGCTCATAATGAATAGTTGTTGATATACAGAATTGATATATATATTTCTTGGAAGATGCTTCGGTATTATTATGTTTACCTTTCAGTTTTTATTACCAATCATTATAAGCGACACATTGGTATGCAATTTGAATTAGTGTATGTTTTTCACATTCGCATTCGCGACCAAATAACTCTCCTTAGGATATATTCTGGATGTCTAGGTGGCAGCAGTGCTCAAAATAGGTAGTAGACTGCTTGTAGATCATTAAAAATTAAAAACAAAAAAACAACGACGACGACGACGACGACGACAACGACATTCATTGTCATTTTGTGAAGTTCACCAGCGAATTTGTTATTGGTAGTCGCGTTATGCGCGTGTGGTGTAAAACATATAAAAGCTTAAAATTCACACTAAATTACCTGCCAAGTAAAAGAAGCCACTGAACCCTCAAGCCACGTGTACACCATCGTTTGTGATTTATACAAGCATTTTTGTTTTCTTCTTTTTTGCCTTGTTCACCGCTGGCCATTTGGAAATATATTTTTTTTTCTGTTTTTTTTTTTTGTTTTGTTTTTCATTAATTCAGTGTCAACATTCACGAATTTCGCTTGTATTCATATCAATTATCATGTATAAATGATCATCATTTTGACGATGGGATACAGTTTAATCTTTTGCAAAACATATTTGCCCGGTACAAAAATGAAATTACATTATAATGCCTTGAAAAGGAATCATAATGAGCGTTACTACCACATAAATGTGCATTTTAATATTAAATGTAATTTTGCATTGTATACATATGCTGTTGTTGTTGTTGTTGTTGTTGTTGTTGTTGTTGTTGTCGTTTATGTATGTTGGCATTATATGCGTTTATATGAAAATTCGAAATTTGTTATGCGCATATACGGTGTGGACATTACGTGTTAAGCGTCATCGTTATTGTATTTTTGGATGCAATATCATCTTGGATGGATAAAAGCATTACTCTTCTCATGTTGTTTATTTTACGAGGTCTTTTACTATAAACGTAAACGTGAACGTAACAGCAAGTTTCCACGTTTTATGTTCGATTTATTCTATGGAAAAAGGTGTATATATACATATAGGTGCAGTGCACGTGGAGAGACTGACTGCAAAATATACCATTACCAAGTTTGTAATACTAGCATAACGTGAGCACAAGCAAACACAAGGAAACAAAATCGAGAAAAAAAAAAATGATGACGACGACGACAGCAATAACATTCTGGAATGCGTCATGCATGTGGAGTAATTTGCGTTACTATATCTACAATTCTCGAAGAATTGAATGGTTGTATATAGTATAGATCTTTGCATGTCGAAGACTGATTGACGGCGTAATTTCATTGAACCAACAAATACCATCGAATAAGATTAGTGGGAGTTTTTTTCAAGAGTTCCAATAAATTTTATTTCATATGTTTTTCTTCTTCTTCTTTTTCTTCTTTCTTTCTGTTGGAATTTCCTTTGCACCGGCATATTTTCAATATTATATTGCGTCAATCAAATTTTTTAATTCCATTGTATGTCCGATATATTCGAAAACCTGCTTTTTCTTTCATCAATATTGTGTGGTTGAATGAACAAACACGCAAACTTTCCAATCGGCCTATTTTCATTTGTATTTAATATGTCAATCGGTTTTCAATTTCTATTTATATCTTATGTTATTATTATCTAAAGTTATGATTTTGCATTTAATGCAAATGTAAACGAATTCAAAATGAATGAAATATACTGTCATTTCTATTTCGAGATGATGTTTTTGTGTGGTGCACAAATCCTTGTCTATTTTGATATGACAAATCAGTAAAGCGACAAATACTTCTAGCCGCGGCGTCGACAAAAATAGCCGATCCATATTATGATTATGGAACACACCAGATTTCTCTCTTTCTCTCTCTCTCTCTCTCTCTCTCTCTCTCTCTCTCTCTCTTTCTCTTTCTCTTTCTCTCACTCATATACGCGCAAACAACGAAAAACACAATCAAACGAAAATTCATTTCACCATTTCAATGGTTTATTTTGATTTAAATCACAGCTTGATAGGAAAAAAAACCTTACAGACCATTTCATGCTACACAAATTATAAGTGAGGCCATTGATAAAATAAATAAAAAAATCATTATTGATTTTGTTTTCAATATATAAATACGTCCAATACATCAATGATTTTTTTTTTTAAATTTCATTTCGTTTCGGTGGCTTTCTCACGGTTTTTTTCTCGTCTTGTGTCATTTTATTTTGGTTAAAAAGAAAAGAAAACAATAAAAACCGATCAATGCAGACAAAACAGCATCTTCGTCTAGTTCAACCATTTTGAAATGATATATTGTGAGAAGACAAGCAAGAAAACGGGAAATCAAAAATGAAACAACGCACACACACACACACACGCACACGCTCTCTCGACAAAATCGATGCCATAATATATAGTCCAAATTAATATGATTCCGAGTAAAGAATGATTCCCAGCATCGTTCGGTATTTGTGAATCGATTTTTAAATACATTTTTATGCGACCATTTGAAATTCGACTTCGTGGAAGTTTTTGTTTTAGTATCTCATGTGTGAATGAAATGTCGCCTTTAAAATAGACAAAACAAAATATATGCAGCACAGTAAGACTTTCGGCCAAATGCCATGAGTGCAAACTATAAATTTTGTGTATTTTTTATTTTTACTTCTTTCGCTCTATGTCATGGTATTATATCGTAGAAATTTGCAACACATGATCACAACACACACAGAAATAAAATATAATGACATGAGATGCAAAAAAAAAAAAAAAAAAAAAACAAAAAAAACTGACAAAAACATTTTCAATGAAAATGATGCAGAACGGAAAGAGACACCCTACATTTAAAAGATTATTACATTTTGCACGTACAATCTAGCTGGCGCGATAAACATATCAACGATGCCTATTTAATCAATTTTTGTGAATGAATGAATCTTTTCTGCTGCCGCCGCTGCTGCTGCTGTGGCTAATATAAACCTTCTGTGTGCCCATGTTGTTTGAATTTTGCTTTCGTCTCTTGTTTGTATGTGCTGCTCGTTTCTCTTTCTCTCTCACTCTCACTCTCTCTCTCTCTCTCTCTCTCTCTCTCTCTCTCTCTCCTCTCTCTCTCTCTCTCTCTCTCTCTCTCTCTCTCTCTTGTTATAATGGCCTTCACACAATCATCCAGTGTCGATATAGTTATCATCAACTAAATGAAAAATGACGTCGAATTTGCATCCTGTTACACATACGTAATATTTTTCTTATATCATTTCGTTCATTTTCACAATGAATTGTGTTATTCAAAGTCGCTTCAGCAAAGAAATTCACGTTTGTCACGCCATCTCTGCGAGTACGGTGTGAATTTGAATGAATATCAAACAAAATTGTTGCAGATCACACAGTAGACTTTCATGCCGTGGGCAAGTACATCAACGATTTATTAATGTACATAAGTCGTTCGGCGTTACACTGCAAGCTATCTTTATAATATATACACTGAATTGCACAACACCGTTACGGAATGCAAACGACAAATCGTAAATCATTTTGCCATTTCCGTTTGTGTACTCTTATGTTATTATAGCATTGATAAATCGTATAGGTGGCGTCAATGTCTTGTAATCAAAGCTCTTCACATGTAAAAACATACAACGAATGCCACATTGTGTCATTAATTGGCGATTGCATATTAATTTCATCTTGTGATTTAATGCAAGTCGTTGTCAATTGTCTACTTGTTCATTTTCTTTAAAAAACATCTCGTATAAAATCGAGAAAATTATGATTCTAACGAAAACATATGCACACACTAACATTGGAATGTTGGAGAAAACATGGCATTTAAAATAGCATCGATCATGCAAGCAAATCGTGTGCTCGTTTTTTTTTTGCGTTGCACATTATCGTATGCGGATGTTTATTTCTTCGTGGAATGCATTTCATATGGAATATTTAAAGAAGAAAAGGGGAAAACAAATAACTATCGAATGAAAGTGAGAGAAAACAAAACGGGAAGCTAAATGAAAGAGAGAAAAATGAAAGAAAAAAAAAAAACAAAATCCAGCAGCACATTTCATTGGCGCTTCATTTTGTTGTATTGTAAAAGTCTCAGAATGTCTTCAAAAACTTACGAAATGCTTGAAAAATTACGTGCATAACAATTTCAGGCGGCTATAGTTGTGTATTGGCCGACAGTAATTTCACACTCGGACACTAACACTAATCACTTAGAACACAACGGGGCACACAAGCAAAACGGCAAAACCTGCTTAGGTCAATGATTTTTCTTCTCTTTTTCGAACGTTAATAATCGAAATGTTTTATTATGCACATTTTATTTGATTATCGACTCGTTCGGATCACTTTTTTGCAACGCAAAAAAAGATTCTTTTCACAGACAGTTTTTCATTGTGTACACGTTGTTTTGATTGTTTACGCAAGCGAACATGTAGAAAAATTCGTAAAAACAACAATAATAACAAATAGCCAATAAAAACAAAATGAAACAGCAACAACAGCCAAAGAATCAGCATATTTTTACCGATAAAAATAACATACTTTTCTCTTAGATTTGATTTTGACTTGTTATTTCGAATGGATTCTGATGGCAACGCTGAATGGCAGAGAAGAAATATAACATAAGAGAAAGAAAAACAAAATGTCACAAAAAGTAATCAACAAAAGAGTCACTCGCATATCGAATACATCAAAAGCAATGAATGTCGCCTCAATATAGAGAGATAATGCATGATTTGGTTCATCGTCGGTTCGTTCTAGGTTGCGCGCTTGCACAAATTGCAATACCAATACACGATCGCATTTCGTGACCGACAATGCGGGCATTTGCACACACCTCTCTTTCTTTTTCTCTTTCTTCATATCTTTCTTACTGGTTGTTTTGCACGCGTTTCATTCCGTCTGTCGTTCAATGTATATTGATGTTTTTTGTATTTGTAAAACATTCCAAGCATTCCGCTCGCATTTAATTATACCGTGTTGTTTTGAGCTATGTTTTTTTATGACTTTTTAATTTCATCGTTTTTTCCACCATATTTGCCATTTTCTTTTCACAGAATCCAATCGAAGCGATGCTGATAGAATCGGAATGTTGTAGCCGTTTATGATTTGATATTTGTATATTTAATGTGTACAATGCTTACTCTCTCCACTCTCTTTCTCTGTTTTTTTTTTCTTTTCTTTTGCTTTTTTTCAACTCGACCATGAGCCATTCTCTCTTGTCTACTTATGCTTGTATTATATTTTATGTTTTTCTATTTCAACAAGGTGATTACATTTATCTTAATTTTCTCTGGCTAATAATGTCAATCTATTTCCGGAATTGTATGAATTTTCTCTTATTTCTTTATTCGTGAATTCGTCACATAGATTGTTTTGATTCCATACGAATCGTCTCATTTAAGGGTATTTTTCATCTTTCACATGGTTTTCATAACGCAAATCGAATTGCATTATTAATGCTAGCGAAAATGAAAAACAACATTTGGTTTGAAAATATTGAGAAGAAGACGAGAAGCGAAATAAGAATAGAAGTCGAAGTCGATTTAGAATATGCCAACAGTGCATACCAATGTAAATTTCTAGCGAAATATCCATTTGGCGAGCCACTACACACACACACACACACACACACACACACACACAAACACAGTGCTTGGCAGTTCATTTTCTTTTTTGTTCGCTTCTTCTTCTTCTTTTTGTTTAGTTTGCAATCTGATGCACACATATTGGCGAATGTCTAGTGTCTGGTATGTTTGTTTTAGCGCGTTTTATTTTTCTTGCTTTGTTGTCGTCTGTTTTGATGTGGCTCCCTTTTTCATCGTGTTTATTTCGTGTATTGTTTATGTTTTTGGTTTTTCTACAGCTTTATTTTTGTAAAATTGATTCAATTGAATTTTGCGAGTTGAAGACGCATACACAGCAAAATTCCTGAGTTTTTCATTCAAGTCAAGGGACTCGATCGCGAATGAATGTTCAATCGCTTGCTCTCTCTTGCTCTCTCTCTCTCTCTCTCTCCTCTCACTTTCTTTCTCAATCCTCGTCTTGCGCGCTTGTTTGGAAAGTAATTCATTCTCGTTTGGGTACAAAACTGTGATTAGTTACGAAATTTTCAAAATGTAACTTGCAAAGCATTACGTTCGTTGTCATTATTATTCCGATGCTTCTTTTCCTTCTTCTTCTTTAGTCGTCTTCACTCTGTTTGTCTGTTTTGTATATTGTATGTTTCATTTTTATTTCATTTCAATGGCTTGTGAGCGCGTGTGATATTTTTGGGTTTATCGATGCGGTTGCTTGTGTTATTTTTGAATTCTGAATGTCGTCTGTATGCTTCTACTTATTTCTTCTTATTTCAACTTTTGTTTTTATTTATTTTTATTTTCTAAACTACCCATCAAAGTGCATGCAGTTTCGATGTATTTGTAACGTTCCGCATTTCTTGTTTTATCTAGAATTTGATTTTTCAATTGGCAATTTTGATTTGTTTTCAATAAAAACTTTTCAATGTAAGATGTGTGTGTGTGTTTTTATTCGAAGTCGCATTGGTAAAGGAATGCATTGCCTCTTACGCCATCTCTGCGAGTATGGTGTGAATTTGAATGAATATCAAATAAAATTGTGAAAGTTCACACAGTGAACTTTCATGCCGTTGTCAAGTACATCAACCGATCGATTAATTTACTACGGCATAAGTCGTTCGGCGTTACATTGCAAGCGATCTTTATAATATATACACTGAATTTCACATACACCATTACGAAATGCAAACGACAAATCGTAATTTTTTTGCTGTTTCCGTTGGTATAGTTAGTATAGCATTGATAAATCGCATAGGTGGCGTCAATTTTATTTTTTTATTTGAGTAAGATAAGACGAAAATTTTCATTTTGTTTTTTCTTTGCAGATTGAATTGAGGCTAATTTAACATTGACGGCTTCTTCATGGCTTTTTGTAAGTACATTTTACAAATAAATCTAAATATCGAATCTAGAAAGTAGAAAAAAAAAAATAAGAATTTAGAAATACATTTCTCATTATAAATAATAACAAACAATTATTAATATCGTTACAATTTTTTAAATTTTCATTGTTCCGTCGCGTTCCAAAATCGAATATATTCAGCAAGTTTTTAAATGATGAAGTCGCTATTTACTCTAGCAAAATGTACAGGTAAAATTACTAAATTATTAGATGTTATTCTTACACAGCGATTATCTCTGTGGTTAAGCAATATTCATTCACTTTTACTGATTTATTTTCTTTCTTTGATTTTTTTTTCCTTCATTAGAATAAGAAGCATTTTTTTCATTTAATGAAATGAGCACATTTTTTTGTTTTTTTTTTTTTTTTTTTTTTTTTAATTAGATGTATTAAAATTTTCATTTCAAATTACAAATCTAAATACTATTTGTTTGGTTGTAGCTTAAAAAATTTATTTACATATTTCACACATATTCACTTATTCAGCATATTGAGAAAAGTTAATGATAATTTTTCTGTTTTCTTCAAAAGCTGGGTTTTTTAGCTGTTGTAAGCCTCGCAATACAACTGAAGATCCACGTGAACTTCCTATTTTAGGTAATAACAAATTAGAGGAAGCATTACAAAAAAACGAAGAAATAAATAAAATAATCAAAGAAAAAGAAGAAAAAAACGTTGAATTAGAAAATGAAATTGCTAAATTAAAAGAAGAAATCGCTAAATTAAAACAACTTCCACAAAACCAAAATCAAAATCAAAATCAATCAAACAATGAATTAGGAGAACCATCTCATGCCCAAATATGCTCATGCAATGAATTCGATGAACCATCTAGTTTACAAAAAGAACCAAACAACCAAGAATTAAACCAAGCAAACAATGATGAAGATAGTATGGAAGGTGATTCGAGTATAAGCTATGAACAGAATAGTTATTCCGTGAATAATAGTAATAAAACTTCTTTTGGTAAAAGTAAGAAAACCAATGTTCAGCGAAAAGGCAATGTTGTAGAAGGAGCCAATATTGTGGGAAATATCAGTGATGTGAATACAACAAGTGGCACAACCTCAAGTGCAGTCGTCGTTTGATAAATTTGATAATTGATTGAAGAGACAAGTGAAGAAATAAATGAATGAATAAGTGAATGAATAAATTGACGAAGAACAAAAAAAAAAAAAAAAAAACTTGCATAAAGAATAGAAATCATATAGTTTTAGTGGAAAAAATGTGTCATGCGACTATTAACAGTGATATGTCAAAACAAATTGTAAATTCAAATGGGATTATTCTTGTAAATTGTACTATTAAAACAATCTGTGAAAATCATTCAAATTGTGCACCAAGAAAAATTTTAAATCATCGAATTCCATGTGTAAAATCATCCAAAATGACAGTTTCACGTGTGCTTTTATTGTGTATCATATTCATGGCATATGGTGCAATAGCAACTGCAATTGAATTAAATGAATCAACTGAAAGTACCATTTATAATACAGTACATCAAGTTCCAAATACAACAACAAATCACGAAAGCAGACTCACCAATAACAGTACACAAAACGGAAGTAAGTAACATATCAGTAATTTATCTAAGAAAATTGAAATTTTAACATAATATTTATCCGCCATATGGGATTTCATGTGATCGCAATAAAATCAAATCCGATAAAAAGACATGGACACTTTTAAGTTAAGCAAATTAATATAAATTGCAAACAATCTGTAAGACAATCATTCAATTATAACAGAGTAAATGCGTTAGAAGTTAAAGTTCTATGATCGTTAACAGTTTGGTTTCTTAAATACCACCAGAAAAATTCATTCATTTGTTCGTCATAAAGTTCGTTTTTCTGCACTTTTGGGCTTTCTAAGCGCCAGCATTTTTCTGATTTATGAGTTTTCCATTTCATTATCTTTATCATGAAATGTATGTGCATACTAAACGTATAGTAATTACCGTTCTTACCTTACCATTCCAAACCCATGCATATGAGCATTGAAAACAATAACTCAAACTGAAAATGAGAATGCAATTTGTAGCAAATATGTATGTCATGTATGTCAAACTCAATAGTATGCTATTTTATAAGTTGTCAGTGTGTATTCAAAGTCGCATTTGTAAAGCAATTTATTGACTCTTACGCCATCTATATGAGTGCGGTGTGAAATTGAATGAATATCAAACAAAATTTTGAAAGTTCATACAGTGAACTTTCATACCGTGGGAAAGTACATCAACAACTGATTAATGTGCTACGGAATAAGTCGTGCGACGTTACATTGCAAGCAATCTCTATCATTTATACAATACATTGAATTCCACATACACCATTACGGAATGCAAACTACAAATCGTATCATTATTGCCATTTCCGTATAGTCATTGATAAATCATATAGGTGGCGTCAATGTCTTTAAATCAAAATTTTCACATGTAAAAACATACACCGAATGCCACATTGATATATTTTATTTCATTCATTCTTCTTTTCTCATGCAACAAAAGCCAATTCAAATATGGACAAAAAAACAGACGGTGTGACATAAAAAAAAGTTCCCATTTCGCATGAACATTTATAAACACATAAGTATATTCCACTGTAATAAATGAGTTCTCTTCGTTCTATGTATCTTTTCATCATTTCCTAATTGTTCAATGCTTGGCATCGTTTGAAAACTATTTGTATTGTTTGTTTGCTTGTCAAATTTCAATTATTTTGAATGGATGTGCTTGAAAATATTGTCACATTTTCAGTTACAAAATATGTCTTATGTTCATTAAATCAACAAGACATCATGTGCATCCCCAAGTAACAATTCTCAAGTCTATGAAATCCGAATTTGGAAATCAAAATGTCGTCGATTCTTTGGTCCACATTTCAGTTAAATTCATCAGAAATAAATAAAAACTGAACATGTCTCGATTGAATAACGCGGTTTTTATGAATTTTCTAGTTTCTATTTGTATCCGTTTATAGTTCACAAAATTTGGAATTTTAATAATTCAGTTTGATTTGCAATCTGCTGATAACTATTCATCATTCACATTTTATTGTTTTTTTTTTTTTTTTTCAACAAGCGTTATTTCTTATCTTTCTCCAATTTTTGTATGACATTATTATAAAAACAATCTATAGAATTTTCACCTTAATCGACAACTCTCGTTCTTTTTACATTTTCATTAATTTTTCATCCATCTTTCGAATAACATTCAATATCAAAAAATTCAATATGCAATGTATGTCTCAATATATTCATGAAACTATTCAATTAAGCAAATAAATATCATATGTAATCGTTCGATTGCATCATATCATTGTGGTATGTGTGTGGTTCTTTGTTAGCATTATTTTAATAGTTTATTTGTTTTTCTGTTTTTCATTCATATTATTTTGAAGAATGCATGTTAACACATTTTTTCTCTCTTCTTCTTCTTCTTCATCTACTTCTTCTTGTTGTTTTCTATTTGTTTAGGGAAAAAAACCATCATACGGTATGACTAAATACGAAGCAATTTGAAAATGTGTTAAGAGTGTTTTAGTGTTTTATTGTAACTATAAATCATATAGTGGGTAACATTGATTCTGTAGTCGTTCGATTGTTACAAATGTAAAAGCAAACTATCTCATCGGAATTTGAATGAGTTTATGACATACGATAGGCGATAATATGATTCATATGTACTTTTAATTTTGTATTACTTCAGCGTATCAAGTTGATCACGTAATTACTTCCTGCGCCATGTTTTATGTGGCCAAAATTCGCCACATACACTTCGATGATTTAAATATTAAATTTAAACTGGCCGAACGTTTTCCTGTTGGTTTTTTTCTTCTTTTTCTTCTCTTTTCTTTTTCGTTTTCTTTTTATCTTCTTTTGTTCCATCTTCTGTATAAATTTCTTTTCTCTTTGTGATATTCAAGCGAGAGCAGTATGCAAATTTGGTCGAAATTCTAAGTTTACTCTGACTAAATTCCATTCATATATTAAAGAATGCGTTAAACACGAAAAATTGCATGCGATTAAAAGTATGTGTTGATTAAGTCTTAGAGGCTTCTTGCCGCATTTTTGATGTTTTTTACATCTATTCAATTACTATCTATCCATTTGCTGCTGGTCATCAGCTCTTTTTTTTTCCTACGCGAACAGTTTTTTTTTTTGTTTTCTTTTTGAATAGCCCCATTTCTAAATCTCGTTTGTTTTTTCCGATTTTTTGTTGTTGTTGTTGATGTTTTTTTGTACAGTTTTTCGTGTTTTTATAGTCTATTGTCACTATCTCAACAAAATCCATATCAGCATTTCCGTTCAAACACATATTTATTTTAAAACGATCATTGGTTTCATTCATTTCATTAGAAATCGTTGAGCAAACAAACAAATCCAACATCAATGAAAACAAAAATTTTTTACGACGGAAAACTCTTTTGCCACCACACAAAATATTTATATATACACATATATTAGAAATAAAACAAACATATTCGAAATGTAATTTATATCATTGTGTCATAGATTTGACATTATATTAAATTGTGAGATTATACGCATATAAATGCATTTGAAATATAATTTATGATGGCTTGAATGGAATTTCATGATCTAGATTTTCATACATTTCGTGTGAAAAAAAAATGTCAAGCCGTTTTCAATTAAAAATGGAAATTCAGTGTTCCAATAAACCGTTGAAATAGTCCAAATGTTGAGAACACTCGGTATGAGGCCATGAAAGCATTCAATTATCACATCAAAAAATGAATGAATGAATGAATGAATGAATGAATGAATGAATGCATATATTCGGAATGAGAGAAATGGCAATGTGACAATAATATCGTCAACTCAATGACGAAATCATCATCAAAAATACATGCTCGATGGTTCTCATCTGAATGTGTGTGTGTGTGTGTTTGGATTGGTGTAAATGTGTAGTAACTGGATTTGGTAGATCTCAGTACCCATCACATAACAACGTATTCCGTAAAGCATTTGCCATTAAACACTTCATGTTTTGTTCGTGTGATAAAAGTAAAATAAGCGGCAACCGCTGTTGCATTCAAAACGAAATACCAACAACAACAACAAATATTCATTCATATTTTCCAGGCACACTCATTGTTGTTGTTATTTCAGAATTTTGTTTCGTTTCTGATAAAATTCTGAGAAAAAAAAAAATGTAAATATCGTAAAAATGAAGCGCACACAACATGAATGATAAATGTGTGTCGTTGCTGGTGTCAGTTTATGTGAGAACGAAGAAAAAAAAAAGCATATTTATCAACGAGAATTTATAGAAAATGATTGAGAAAGAGATAAATCATCACGCTTGCGCTCGAATGAAAACAGACTTTGTATTTTAGTGTAAAAAATTTCACACATCACAAACCGCTGCTATCAACAACAACAATTACAACGTCAGCATCACCAGCCGTTGCCGCAACACCATGGATGAATTAAAGTTCATTTATGTCCACCAGATCAATTAAAAGTATTTAGCGCGAACGACAACTCATATTTCATTTACCATTTATCACATTTGTTTATCTTTACTTTCACAATCGAATTATTATCGATAGAAATTTCCACAAGAATTTATTTTTTTTTTTTTAGTAAATTTAAATTTGTTTTTTTGTGACTAAATTTCCCTGGAATATTGAATGTTTTCACTGAATTTGACTATATATGGGCAAATATGGTATTTTTTTTTTTTTTTTTTATAGAAAAACCATTTGATTCCTATCGGTTTGTTCATCATTATTCAAGGAATTGTAAAATTTCAAATTTCAATCAATTTCTAGCGTCTATTAAAAAGTTGATTAGGCAAAGCTTCCGAGAAATTGCTTGAGCAAACAGTTTCGATTTGTGCAAATACCACGAATCCGTTTTTTTTTCTTCTTCATCGATATATGCTGTTAGATCGTTTGCGCACACCCGTCGTGTGTTTTAGTATACATAAAGATTGTTTAAGCAAAAACAAGTATTTGGAAAACAAGTTTCATCCCGAGATTAATTAAAATCAAAGTTGCGACTCTGTCTATCGATGAAATAAAATGAACAAAAAAAAAAAAAAAAAAAAAATTGAAAAACCTGAAACTATTGAATATTGTTAGATACGCAAAGCGAATCAAAAACAGAAAAAGAGAGAGAGAGAGATACATACGCATTGATCGATCAATTTAGTTTTCGTATATTATAATTTTAGCATATTCATCCAACTTCATCCACCTTTTTTTATCTTTATGGCTTATTCACGCACGTTTGCGTTCAAAGAGACATTCCCCAGTTTTGTTTCTCTCTCCGAAAATCTTTTTTTCTCTCATTTCTTCATTTTTTTTTTTTTTTCAATTTTATTATCACTGCCATGTTTATAGATTCATTGTTCAGTGAAACAACCCTTTTGCTAACGCAATTATTAAATCTTTTTCGCCAGAATTAGCACATTCAAAATAAATTAAATTAGTCAAAGTCGCATTGTCAAAGGAATTTATTGCCTCTTACGCCATCTCTGCGAGTACGGTGTGAATTTGAATGAATATCAAACAAAAGTGGGAAAGTTCATAAAGTGAACTTTCATGCCGTTGGCAAGTACATCAACCGATCGATTAATGTACTACGGCTAAAATCCTTTGACGTTACGTTGCAAGCGATCTCTATCATATACACACTGATTTGCACATACACCGTTACGGAATGTAAACGACAAATCGTAAATCTTTATGCCGTTTCCATTGGTATAGTCAGTGCACATTGATAAATCGTATGAGCGGCGCCAATGTCTTGTAATCAAAGATCTGAACATACAACGATTGCCACACTGATTAGTCATTTTGGAAGTAGAATAAAAAAAAAATCAAATCGCCTTACCATAATCATAATCGGTGAAGAAAATTTCCTCGTTAAGACATAATGGCACTGACCTGAGAATGTATCAAAATATTTGCAATTTTCATTTCGCTTAATTTCGTCAATAAGGTAGTCAAGAAATTTCATTCAGAAAAAACAAAATCAAAATATAAGAAGAAGAAAAATTTCGAATCGTAACCTGTGAGCCATATTGATTCTTAGAAAAGATGAAACAAGAATAAATCTCATAGCAAACACAAATAAACTGAGAAAATACTCAATAGCGGTACAGAAGGGAGAAGCAATTAAAAAAAAGCGAAGCATATAAAAGAAAAAAAAGGAAAAAAACACAGTCCATAGATCAATGATCAGCAGATAAAAAAAGAAGTGGAAGCGCCAAAATATTTGAAATTTTTCACATTTTTGTGCCTACAACTCATACAAAGTCGCATACAGCGCGAATGGAAATTCGACATTTTTTTTTTCATCTTTCGCTTGTTTAAAGTGAAAAAAACCATTGATCGCTGCTAATTGGAGTGACGGTTTTTGTAAATAGTCAACGATAGTCAATACATGCCGCTTTTTTTTTTTTTTTTTTTTTGTTATCTCTTTTGCTCTCTCACTCTTCGGTTGCGTTTTGTTTTTTACATTTGTTTTTATCGCACAACTTGTCACTTGAAATATTCACTCAACAATAACATTATCGATTGGAATCTGTGGTTTTAACTCGAAACGAACTTTTTTTATGCATATACTAGATTCTTTTTTTTTTCTTTCTTTCTTTATACTTACATTTTATCTTGATTAGTTTTCGGTGTGTTTCTATATATATGTATATTTAAACAAATATTATTTGGAATCGCAATGACGCACCCGAATTCAGTATCGACCATTTCATTTTGGTGATTTACTTTGACATCAACTATTTAAAAGACATTTCCAAAAAAAAAAAAAAAAAAAACGACATCAACGTTGACTCCAAGATGAGAAAAATCAATGTCTAAACTACCATTTTCGTCAACTGACTATATTCAGTCATTTTCATTTGTAATGATGCTCGATATTCCGGAAATATCTATTTTTTTTTCTTCGCTTCTATTTTACAAAATACGCACCTTAAGATATGCATTTTAATTAGTACTGTTATTGATATTGCTTCCATATGAACAAAAAGAAAATGTCAAAAGATCACGTGTCAAAGTGTGAATTGTGTGTATATATGACTATTTCAATTCATTCAACATTTTTCAACTATATTAGCTGTATATACTTTACTTTTACTTTGAGACATTATCCTCTTCGAGATAAAATAAGAAGAAGAAGAAGAAGAAGAACAAAAAAAAAATACCACACAAATGTGACGCTGGTCTTATTATAATTTGTCAACATTGATTCGCATTTATGCTATTTATACAATGTGTTAATAAGACGTATCACAAATGTTCAAATTTTGTGACATCTGATCGACAATTCTTATCATTTCTGTCATTGCAAATATTTTTCACCGATTAATAAACACTGTTAAGCAAATGCACACAACAATGATGAAATCAATATGTTCTGATTCAATTTGAAATTGCCATTTAAATTATGTATGCAATTTCAATTACTTCATTATTGTCATGAATGCACTGATTCTATTTGCATGGTATAGGAACTTCGAATAATCGAATCTAACTAATTTTTGCATTAATTTAATTTCTTATTCTTACGCTGATTCCTCTGAGTCACATACAGCCTTGGCTAAATGCGTCAAGGTTGATGAAGTGCTGTCTAAATTTCAAAGTAAATGAAATTCAAACATTTTTTGTTTGATTCAAAACATATCATATCATATCATATGATATGAAATCAAATAAGAATATGCAAACAACATTATACAAAATGTGTAAAAGAAAATCGATGTTCAATCCAAAAATAATTCAAATCAAATGATGAGATCCTTGAAATATATTGTGCGTGTGGGGAATATATATATATATATAAATGGGGGCATTTATGCGATTCGAAGAAGAAAACAAATTTTGTTTCATTTTCCAAACTGGTACATAACAATCAATCACATCACAGTTAGTATTAGATTTAATCGTTTGCTATTTCTTGAATGAATTTCTTCTTCGACCGATTTATTATTGTTTAATGAAAATTTAGGAATCTTTCCGAAATATTTCGACACATATATACGTTATGCAAAGAAAGTGAAAAAAAAAAAAATTTTTTTTTCGTTGATCGTTTCGGTATGTAAATGATTTTAAAGGATTTCACGATTTTTCATTCGGAATTCAACACGTACATTCGATTTCAGATTATAGTAGTCATAAATTGTCACCGTGATTGTTGAGTTGAATGCAATTCAATACGAAATATAATCTTTATAATGGCTTCGAAAATACAGAATGATGCATAGCATTTAAAATTAGATGCTATGATTCAAAACCGTGGGCCGAGTCTGACTGACAACAATAAACTCTTCTCTATTTTATGTGCGACGGACATTGTGTGCGCAATTTATTATTGTTTCAAAACAGTGCGTTTTGCTGCTGTTAAAATTTTCATAGTACAAAGATGGTATTGAGAATTCTTTTTTGCTGAAAGAGAGAGAGAGAGAGAGAGAGAGAGAGAGTGGAGAGAAAGTTAGATATGTTTTCCCAATAAATGTTTATAAATTATGTCTGGCTGTACAACATTAAGTTGTAGAAAATAGAAAATACTAGTTATCTAGTTATTTTCCGCAAGGTTGAAGATTGAAAAAAAATATCATCCAAAATTGTTGATGATAAAAGACATAATACAAACATCTGATTCATAATGCAAACAATATAAAAATGTGAAAAGCGCAAACGTTCGTGTATTAGAATTGTATTGGAAATGAGAAGAAAGTGTGGAAAATATAAGTGAAAATGGAAAATTCGGAACGAAATCAATTCCATTTGAATGTGATAAAGACGACAAATAGCCGGGGAATGACACTTATTAGTCAATGGAAAAAAATAACAATTCAACTAAACTATGTTTTTATTACTTGTGAAATGGAATATATTTTTTTGCTCTTCGAAAGTTATTTTTGTTGTTGGTTTTTAAATAGAAATGTTGTTATTTTTTTTTTTTTTCTCTCAAAAAATGTTATTTCTATTCGATATGTCTATTTTTAGTTTGAAAACTACTCACACTCTGCTAATGTTCTTATAGCGATGAGTGAACAGAATGCAATGTCATGCACACATTCATGTGATTGAGGAAGCGCGCGTGTTTCAAATTATCTCTTGAAAACTATTTCTCTTTTCTTTTTTATCCCATTTTCCGTATAAATTTATCAGTCAAATATAGTATGTTTGTATTGACGGCTAAAATATTATATTGACATAATTATCTAGATGTTGATTTGAATTGGTTGCGGTTTTTTTTAAATCTTGATACTTCCTAAATGATCGATTAGATTTGAACAAATCCATAATCAATAACAAGTATGACAACAAGATTATTAAAAATAGCTTTGCAATACTCGATGTAAAACAAAACAGAAAAAAAAAAACATCATTGGTATTCAAAATCTCATCGTTCATTTGCTGAAATAATGTATACAAACCCGTGACACTTTGATCGTTGAGCTTTTCAACTGTTTGTCTTCAAAGACAAATTGATTTAGACTTGTGAATAAATCAATCTTATGCCGTGATTTATTTCATGAAAGTTTGATGCTTGTTTCCATTTAGCATTTCACTCGATCTCTTTCACTCTCACTATCCATCTTTGTTATTGTCATCATCTTTGTATGTTCAATATGAAATTGTGTCCAAAAAGAGTAAATATGATTTCAATTTTCTTAAATTAAATCTAATTCAATTTAGCAAAATCAAATGCACCATTCACAATAAGTGTGTTAGCAAATGAATATATAATTGGCATTGGGTCAGCTCACCCGAATAATAATAATAGTATCGAGTTCAAATCAATGTAGTAAACATCATTGATATTAACTGATGATTCAATTATTGAAATTTTATTTTCATTACTTCAATTAAATGATATTAATGAATGAATATGAAATGAGCAATTCAGAATATACATTGAAAATTGAGCATCGTTCGGAGTTTATTTTTCTACAATATTATTATTATTTGAAAAAAAAAAAAAAACAAAAAAAATTGTAAAAATCATGCTACTTTAAAATTCTTTCTGATTTAAGAATGTTTTTATCTAAATGCTCCTCGAAATTTTTAGCATGGCATTTGCAAAAGGTAATTATTCTCTTCACCTTCTAGCCTAAAAAACCAACTTTTTTCGTTTTTTGTAAATTCTGGTGACATTGTTGTCCGAATTTGGTTGATATCAATGTATAGTTATTGGAAATGTGTAGTACGGATATTATCATGAGTTATTACCACATTTCAATGCACCATGTCGTCTCCATCCCTGAAAATGTGGGAAAATCCCATTTTTCAGAAGGACGATTGGTGCGCTCCCTATACTTTCAAAACGCCATGATCAACTTAAGTTTATTTCGGCTTTCGGCAATAGGTAAGGGTTTATTCTTCATTACCAGTGCGCACTGTTTGCAAGATTATTGTTTTTTTTTTTTCACTTTTTTTGTTGGTATAGTCAGTACACATTGATAAATCATAAAGGTGGCGTCAATGTCTTGAAATCAAAGCTCTTCACATGAAAAAACATACAACGAATGCCACGTTGAAATATACGATAATGTATTAGTGTCTACAGATATTAGTTTGTGTGTCGCACATAAAATTTAGTATAATAAAACCCATTCAACACCTTAAATAATTACTATGAGCCCCATTTTCGTAACATAATCGTTTTTCTTATTGTGATTTTAAAACATTGAAAAGAAATGCAACAATTAAAATGTTTAAAAGGTTGTCAACTGCTTGCAGTTTATGTGTAGTACACACTGCAGCTGTCATCCAAGTAGAATGTATTCGAAATAAATTTCAATCTATTCCATCAATCTTGACTGCATATCAAACATTGTTATAAAATTGAATATAAGTAAATTTTAAAAATGTTCTCTCATGACATTTAACATTTGTTGATTACCAATTTATTTTAGATTTTATTCAGCCCATATTGATCAAACTCTTATGTCATTTATTACCTCAAGCTTTATTATTCAATCAAATCGAAATTCTACTCATAAGTCCAATCGATTAAAATAAACTCATATGAGCCACATAGCCCACGTGCTTTTGACGATTTTTTTTTTTTTTTTTTTTTTTTTGTTGGGTGCGTACTGCCTATTAATTCAGTGCCGTCAATGATACTATTGCAGGCATTAACACGACTCACTTCTGTCATGTCTAATAAACATTTCTGCTTGTTTCTTTTTTCTTTCTCTTCTATTTTGGTACGATTTTGGATTATACTATGCTCATGTCGTGTAACATACACATAAACACACACACACACACACACACACATGCACAACAAATATGAAACGATGAACTGAAAACATGAATGAAATTTGATTTTGCGGGTTTTTCTCTTATATTTTTGCTTGTTTTTCTCTTTGTTAATTTATTGAAAATGTTCAGGCATTTGTTTAATTTAAGCATTGAAATGTTGAATTCTTTTCAAAATTAACAACGAATTAATGTTGATTATTTTTTTTTCTCTTTGTTTTCATCATCTATTTTCAGTTTGTAAAAATATAGATGTTAGGAATAACGTTAATTACTTCAATCAACTCAAAGGGTGTAGAGTGATTGAAGGATTTCTTATGATGGCACTCATTGACAAATATAATGAAACGGATTACGATGATTTGGAGTTCCCACTGTTGACCGAAGTCACCGATTTTGTTTTATTATATCGCGTAAATGGATTGAAGTCAGTAGGAAAGATTTTTCCAAATTTACGTATAATCCGTGGAAATACTCTTGTGCATGATGCTGCACTTGTTGTATTCGAAATGATGCATTTGCAGGTGAATATTAAATATTTCTTGTTCAAATGTTCATTGAAACATTTCAGTTTTAATTCGAATTTTTATTTTTTATTTTCTTTTCTTTTTCAATGCATTGAATTTTGCAGGAACTTGGTTTGAAATCGTTGATAAAAATTTCGCGCGGTTCAGTTCGAATTGCAAAAAATCCTTTGCTATGTTTTGTCGATACAATCGATTGGTCATTGATAACAACTGTAACAAAGGATAATATCTTTCTGAACAATAAAGAGCTAAGTGAATGCCCAACTTGTCCAAATAACAATGATTCATCGAAATTGAATTCAAACCAAACCATCTGTCCTATGTCAGGAGGGAAGACGGTGTGTTGGAATCATCAATATTGTCAAACAGGTGAATAATTTCAACAATTTTGTTCTCTCTCTCTCTCTCTCTCTCTCTCTCTCTCCCTATTTCACTTGTGAATGTAAAATGAGATATAATGAATATAAATTAATGGCGGACGAAAAAAAAAAAAAAAAATTTTTCTTTCAGTTTGTCCAACACAATGTGGAAAACGAACATGCAATCGAAACGGGAAATGTTGCGATGATTCATGTTTGGTATGCTCAGATGATGATGAAAAAATATGCTTACAATGTAAAAAGCTGAGCATAGGTGATAATAGGAATCTACAATGCGTCCAAACATGCCCAAATGAAATGTTTGCCTATCAAAATCGTCGCTGTATCACTGCAATTGAATGTCGTTCAACAAAAAAGCCAAAGTTTGGAACAGAGGATAATCTCCTCGATTATCCATTTATTCCACACGATGGGAAATGTGCCTACACTTGTCCTAGTCAATATTATCCAGATGGAGAAAGCGGAAAGCGTAGATGTGTAAAATGTGGCGTTGATAATAATTGTAGGAAAGATTGTGCACCTGCAGTTATTGAAAGCATCTCAAGTGCAAAAAAATACAAAGGGTGTACACATATCAATGGACAATTTGTTTTGAGTATTCGAAATACAGCTGGTTGTAAGTTGAAAAAAAAAAAAAATTCAAAAAAATAATATGGAAATCGATTTGATTTAATTTCTCTCTTTGTTTTTCATACCATTTTTCTTTCTAACAAATTGAAATTATTCTATTTCAGCTAATATTGTCAAAGAGCTAGAAACGTATTTGTCGGATATTGAGGAGATTCATGGTCCATTATCGATTCTTCGTTCTTATCCATTGATGTCTTTAGGATTTTTCAAAAAGTTGAGATTGGTAAAAGGCGATCCAAAGGATAAACGCAAGTATGGTATTAAAGTGATTGAAAATCAAAATCTACAGGAGCTGTTCCCAAAGAATCAAACTGTTATAGTCGAAAATGGGCGAATGTTTTTTCACTTTAATCCAAAACTTTGCATGAACATCATTGAAAAATTCAAAGAAAATGTTCTTGATTTAAGAAATGAGACTTCATTGCCAGCTGATGAAGTTGCACCCAATTCAAATGGCGATAAAACAGCATGCGATGTTGTTGAATTAACCGTTAATATTACAAAAATCACACATAATGCTGTACTCCTGAGGCTTAAGCCACTTGCGTACGATGATGAACGTCAATTGCTTGGATATTTGTTCCATTATATGCCGTCACCATTTAGAAATGTAAGTGGAATTGATTTTAATTTTCATTTGATCAATGGAAAAAATGTAATTAAAATGAAACATTTCAATTTTTTCTTTTGCTTTCATTCAAGGTAACATTGTTTGAAGGTCGTGATGCGTGTGGAAATGACGGATGGCAAATAGATGACGTTGTAGCTGAGAAAGACAATTCATCAGCTATTACAATTTTTGCGACACTTTTGAAACCATACACTCAATATGCATATTTTGTTCGAACGTATACAGTTGCAAGCGAAAAAAAAGGCGGATTATCAAAAATACAATATTTCACAACTTTACCTTATAAACCGGATCCAGTAACAAAACTCTCCGTTACTGCAAATAGCACATCGGAAATTGTAAGTTAACTTGAATGATATTTTATATTGATAAATTTACTAACGAAAGAATATTGTTATGTTCATATCATTAGACAATTAAATGGGGTCCACCTGTTAATGCAAATGGAAAATTAATGAAATTCATCATAAAATGTACAATAGTACCAGATGATTCCCAGTTGCTCGAGCAAAGAAATTATTGTGTTGATCGTGAGTGAAAAGGCAACAATTTGAATTTTTTTTTTTTTTTTTTCATTTTTAAACAAAAAGAAAAAAATCAAAATAATCTTATTGACAGCAAAAGAACCCAATCAAATTTATTTTAATTTCAGCCATAAAAGATTCCTATATCATGGGTAATCGAATTGGCAAACCAGAGGATTCACCAAATCAAAAAGAAACCAGCACTACTTGTAACTGCGATCAAGAGGGTACAGTACAAAAATCCAAAATAAATAAAAATGAAGAGGAAGCACAGCAGCTAATTGATTTTGAAAATGTGCTACAAAATACAGTCTTCGTTCGGTAAGGAAAAACAATTTCATTCTTTTCACACTTTAATTGATTTTAATTTTAAATAAAATACAAGAATTTCGTAATTTTTTGCAGACAAAGAGTACGCCGCGATTTATCGAATCAAATTTTTGAAAATAATAGTCTTGTATTCGAATTTGCGCAAAATCATTCAGTGCAAAAACGAGATATTTCTAATGAAACAGTGGCAAAAAAACCAGAAATTTTCCCTCCGATTAGTAATTACGGAGAAGTTGCATCAAAAGAATCACTGGACAATAAAATTTCGAAAATGGATGAAAACAACACATACTACACATACGTATATAAAGAAGTTAATGCAACAGTTTTCACATTAACTTTGAGCAAGCTCAAGCATTTTACACTATATTCGATTAAAGTGAAAGCATGCCATGATGGATCAGATGCTGAAAACCATACATTAGTACAATCGACTGATAATTGCGGTAAATATAATAGCAATAAAGGAAACATTTTTTTCTTTTGTTTTTTTTTTTTGTGTTTTTTCGTAAAATTATAATCATTTGACATATTTTTGTTCTTCTTTTTTCAAGGGTCCGATGTAATTGCATTACAGAGAACAAATATGGATCCCACTGCTGATAAAGTAACAAATATATCCATTCAAAAATTGCACGCATCAAATAGTACAGGAGTTCGACTGTCATGGGATGAGCCGCAAAATCCAAACGGGATTATTGTGAGCTACACAATAAAATATCAGCGTGTTGACATCGAACATGCAAAACCTCAAGAATATTGTATACCACAAAACGTGTATCGAACACAAGGCAAATCATATACAATTACCGAAATGTCGAATGGAAATTATAGCTTTCAAGTTATGGCGAATTCATTGGCCTTTCAAAATGATGTCTGGTCACCTACGGAGTATTTTTTGATTGATGAACCAATAATATCACCAGGGGTAATTGCATTCATTGTGATTACAATAATTTTAGTTTTTTGTGGTATCGGTGCATTGGCTTGGTTCTATCACCGAAAATATGGGCTTATAGATGCGCGCTTGAAATTTTTCGCTACAGTTAATCCAGATTATGTCAGTGTGCAATATACACCAGATGAATGGGAAATTCCCCGTGAACGAATTGAACAGTTGGGAGAATTGGGTCAAGGTTCATTTGGCATGGTATATGAAGGTTTGGTTCACAATGAATATAATACAAGCAGTACGCCGTGTGCCATTAAAACAGTCAATGTAAATGCAACTGATCGCGAACGAATAAATTTCTTAAACGAAGCAAGTGTTATGAAAGCATTTGATACACATCACGTTGTGAGGTTATTGGGTGTTGTATCACGTGGTCAGCCAACACTTGTTATTATGGAATTAATGGTGAATGGAGATTTAAAGGGTTATCTACGAATGAAACGACCAGAGAATTTAGCAGACGGTGAGAAACCACCATCATTGCGTGAAATTCTACGGATGTCTATTGAAATAGCTGATGGTATGTCCCTAAGAGAACATAATCTTATTTTTAATATTTTTTAATCCATATTTGAAATTGAAAACATTGTCGCGATGGCAAAATAAGGAAGTATTGCTTAAAATTGAGATTTGGTAGCTGAGATCAAGTCAACATTCAAAATGATGAAAATTGTCAACACAATGACATCAACTACAAATCTCACATTTAAACAATATTTAGTCAAATGTTTAGAATATTCATGATATTCAGTATATTTACCAATATTTTCAATATTTGCAGAATATTTACAATATTTATCTGTATTTTCTTTTGCTGTTTTCCCCTAGGTATGGCCTATTTAGCTGCGAAAAAATTCGTTCATCGTGATTTGGCTGCAAGGAATTGCATGGTTGCAGAAGATTTTACAGTAAAAATTGGTGATTTTGGTATGACTCGTGATATTTACGAGACAGATTACTATCGAAAAGGCTCCAAAGGACTACTTCCTGTTCGGTGGATGGTAGATAATTTTTTCTAAATAAATTGAAAAAAAAAATTATCTTCTATTCGCATCACGATTTAATTTGATTCATATTTCATTCAATTTAAGGCACCTGAAAGTTTAAAAGATGGCGTATTTTCAAGTTCAAGTGATGTGTTCAGCTTCGGCATTGTATTATGGGAAATGGCCACATTAGCAAGTCAACCATATCAAGTAAATGCAGCTATTTTCTCGATTGTGTCATAAATCATTTTCATTTGGGATATTATTTTATTATAGGGTTTATCAAATGATCAAGTATTACGATATGTCATCGATGGTGGTGTAATGGAACGTCCGGAAAATTGCCCCGAAAGATTATATGGAATGATGTGTCGATGTTGGCAACATCGACCATCCGCGCGTCCCACGTTCATGCAGATTGTATCGATGCTTTTAGATGAAGCTAAACCAAATTTCCCAACTGTTTCGTTTTATCATTCACAAACTGGCGTGGAATTACTCCAGCTACCACAACGTAAGTTAATTATTTATAAAAAAAAAATGTCATTTTACATTCGAATTCAATACTCAACTTGTTTAAGATGTCTTACATCCATAAGATTCTCTCTCTCTCTCTCTCTCTCTCTCTCTCTCATCAAATATTCATAATTCCAATTTGGTTTATTTTTTCTTAATGCCACAGATCAAACGATCGAAGTTGATGTTCGAACACCGCTTCGAGCCGAAGAAGAGAACTTTAGTGTTGGTAATGATGACGATGATCCAGAAGATTTAGATGATCCAGAAGACCCAAACAGTTTTCTCATGAATAAAGGAAATGACAGTGTCCCATCGACCTCGCCGATGAGGTGAGACGACTCGAATAGGTAAATAAATGAAATTAGGCAAACATTCAAAATTTATCTTGAAAAATTTCAAGAAAAAAAGACAAAAAAAAAACACGAATCTTTTTGTTCCACTGAGATGAAAATTTTGCAACAAAAAATTCCAACAGAAAACATAAAAAGAAACAAACAAACGAAAACTACAGTGACGTATACGATGCAAGTTATTGCAAACAACAAAAACTTGTTCGGAAGTAAAGAAAATTTTATTTTTGGAAAACTATTTGGAGTATATCGTTTGGCTAATAACATTTACTCGATGCACAAGAAAAATGTATCAAATTTTGAACGGATCCAATGAGTAAAACAACCAAGAAAAAAAAATGTATTTTATCAAATACGGATTAGAAAAATGAAAATATTCACTCATTGTTCGGATCGAATTTGGTTAGTTTTGATATTCTTGGCACATAGAAATTAAGCAATTAAACTCAAGAGAAATAAACTGGTTTGAATGCGATTTATTTTTTTATCTTCAATTCTCGAATAATTTCCGCGATAAATTTATTGTTTACTTTTCTTTGTTAATTAAAAATTAAACAGTCATTCATCTCTTGGATTTAATCAAAATAAACTAAAACACCACTACAAAAAAAAAAAAAAAAAAAAAAAACATATTTGTCTATGGGCATTTGCCCAAAATCAAGGTTGATCAACAAAAAATGTGTGTTTTCTTTTCATTTTTTTATCATGGAATTCTAGAATTGAAACTAGCAGTACAATACCAGATATAAGTGATGAAGTTCCAAAAAATTCGTCAAAAATGCCATTGCTGTTAAAATCATTACATCAACCATTAACGTCATTGTCATTCTTAAATACATTATTACCATCAAAGTCACCCGCCAAAAATTCAGCAAGTGCCCTTGCATCGCTTACTAATTGCAATGAATATCAACCCGAATTCGAGTCACATCCACCATCATCATTGCGGGCTGATAGTGATACAACTGCCATCATAATGCCCACTACAAATTTATTCGGTCGTAATGGTATCAAAACAACTCGCAGAAAATTTGGTGACAATGCAAATTCCATCAATACAGGTGACAAATCAAATAAAGATTATTGCAATACTAGTAATAGCGGTACTGGTGATGCCAAAGCCTATAAATTATTAAATTCACTCAGTTAAAAAAAAAAACCATGCATTCATCATCAACTAGCTTTATATGATTCGATATTTTCTTTTTTTTTTTTTTGTAATTCTTTAGTTGTCATTGGTTAGATTTTATCTAATTCTTAAAATTATTCTGTCAATTCGTACCAATATACAAAATTAAGCATGAATCCCAAATTAAAACATAGAAAATTGAGCGAGAAAGAGATTCTATTTGAATGCATAATTAACAATGTTAAATTAGTTGATGAAACATAATCTTATTAAGTATGTATACACATGGATTAGATTGCTATTGGAATATGAACATTTGTTTGCATTCGCATTTATATGAACGTGCATCCAATCATATATGAATCAATGGATTTTTTTTTGGAAGAGCTTTGCATTTAAAACCTAATTTATGTAAACAAAATGCTCGCATGTGCATTGCATGTGTTCTATTCCCAAAAAAAAAAAAAAAAAAAAGAAAAGAAGATGCTCCAATTATTATCTAAATTTTGATTATTTATTCATTGTACGTTCATATAAAAATGCAAACATATTTCTATTTCAATTGTACACAAATATTATTAAAAAACGAAAAAAGAACATTGAAACGGTAAAATAATTTATAAAATAAGATAAACCTGACGAGAAATAGTAGCTTATTTTTTGATAGAATGAAACATAGAAAGATGAAACACATGAAAAACTAGCTTAAGATAAAATAATTGTTGTAAACTATCGGTTTCAATAGAATGTATAATTTCACACTAGAATGTATGATTTGAAAAGTTTGAATTAAAACAAAAACAAAAAACTCTCTCTTTTCACAATCATTGGAACATTCGTATGAAAATTATGTAAAAAAAAAAAAAAAATATAGGGAAACATTTGATTTATAGCGTCAAATTATCGTGTCCACATATTTATATCAAAATTGTTTGTTTTTGTCACATTGTAAAAATATTAAAAAAAAAAAAAAAAAACAAAAACTATCACCACCCTATCAGAGAGAAACGATATTAAACAAAAAATAAAAATATATAGTCACATGTAAAATTCGTATTGTCACGTGCCGTTTTCATTTCTCACATTTTTAAATGATCGTTTTGACAAATTCTTTCAATGGCAATTTTTTGAATTATCATTCTTATCACTTCTTTCGATTTAATTTGGATTAATAATTAACTTTTTGATTCTTTTCTTCTCCTTTTTTTTTGAGCAAAAAACAATGGGCTTATCAATCAATTTGAATTATACATTTTCAGCCATTTGAAATGAAACTACAAGATAAAGTTAATATTAAAATGTGTAAATAATTTGTATATTTAATTGAATTATCTATAGTTGAAATGAAATGAAGAAAGCAGATTTTTCTTTCGATAAATAGTTCATTTTTATACATTTGTACACATTTATTATGTAAAATTCTTCAAAATCAATATTCTATTAATTGAGCACTGAACGTTATGAATGCGGAATGTGAACGTGTAAGAATCGTTTTACCAGTATAGAAATAAAATATCACTAATTGCGCGTCTATGCAAAATAATATATTGCACTAACATTGACTAGAGATTGCATTTATATTCACATAGCTTGTGGTAAACGTCTATCTAAACGAAAAATTACTTGTAGCCAAATTTCTGTTTTGAAAAAGAAAAGCGGAATATAGAATCGTTTTTTTTTTTTGTTTTCGCCAATTTTCAAAATGAAAATAAAATTCATGTTTAGTTAACTGAAAAAGTGCACATTATGCGTATATGCTTCGACCAGCATACCAAATTGATGACGATGTTGACAAACAAATCTATTTTTATATTGATGAGATCGCAAAAACAACATCTATCAAAGTATCGATTAAGCCAAACGAAATGAAAAAATATTCCCACAAATAGAAAATGAAAATCACGAAATTAATACATTCTATTTTTCATATGTAAGTAATCGCATTTATATATGTGAAGATCAATGAGACATTTGACTATTTAGTTTCGTTTGATGGAAATCAAGAAACAAAACGAAAAAAGAAAAAAAAAAAGAAAGAAAGGAAAAAACAAAACAAATACCAATGAATAGAAAAATTCCGGATTGGTTTCGCTGTTATTGTTTGCAATGCAGAAATTTGTAAGGGAAAATTTAAAGGAGACGCATAATGAAATGTCTTTACATATGCCATTTGTCCAAAATGAATTATTCAAATGAATACAGTATCTACAATATATTATTGATACATCTACTCATCAGACAATTTTAGAAAATAAAATAACAAAATAACACTAACATGACACGACACGATACGTTACTTCAATTGCATCGCAAATCAAATAATAAGGCCTAACCATAGGTTACAGAGGAGAAAAGAAGGAAACAACCATTGATATTTTATAGTCAAATCCTTTTTTTTTCCACAAACATTATTCTTACATTTTCTTATTTTCTTGTATCATTCAGTGCAACTAAAACGGATTTTTATTGGAAATTATTTCATTATTATTACTTTTTTATTGAATCTTCCGTTGGCTCTAATCTAAATCGCACAGTCTTTTGATTAATATTTAATCATAAATTACCCCACCGAATTTTACTAATTTTTTATACGTTTTACAAAAAAAAAAAAAAAAAAAACAACAAGAAAAACAAAACCAAACAAATAAACGAGAGAAAAAGCAAGAAGAAGAAAAAGAAAAGATCAAAACCAAATTCAGAACTTATCATTTAGTGAATAAATTCGAAATTTTGGAATAAAATCCACATTAGATATTTAAGTGTATGTAAAGTTTTTATGAAAACAAATCAAACAAATCATGATTAGAGAGAGAGAAAAAAAAAAAAGAAAATCAGAAATTGAATTTCAATTTCTAAGCTAAATGTGTTCAGCAACGAAATAAAAATGCCATTAGCAAAATGAAAATAAAAATGTTATTATTAGGTATGTGTAAATTATGATAAATATATTCTAAATTCGAGCGAAAAATGTCATCTGAAATTGAATTCATTTAGAATTTTACAGAATAATCACATACAAATATACAAACACACACACACACACACACACACACATACGCTATTTATCTCTATTTTCCACAAAATGCAATGCAAACATTAACATAAAAAACGATTCCAAAATGACATTCTTACAAAAGAAAACAAATTAATTCACAAAAATATACAGAACAATGGGCAAAAAAAAAAAAAAAAAAAACCAAGATTCACAAACATACAAAAACAAAAGAGAAAGAAATAGTTTTAAGTGTAAAAAATTGTTATTCTTTTTTAAGATGCCAAAACCGACTAATATTTCTATGATACAGAAAAAAACAAACACAAATAGAAACGAAAAATTCAATCTCATCATCAAATATCGACAGAATCTTTTCATCTGCATTCAATGTGCATTTATTCTTAAATGCGGCTTTTAAGTTGTTTGATGCAAAGCCCAAGTACATTTTTTTTTTATTCGAAATAAATATTTAAATTGTATCATTGCTTTCATCGTTTCGAAATGTCGTCAAAATTGAACGCCACAATCACATATACAATGCAAATTTTACTGTAGTTAATTGAAATTACTAAAAGAAGAAAAAAAAAATATTTTTATAAACAAATGATGAAAACGAAAAGAATGTAAGAAAAAAAAAATCTTTCAGGAAAAAACACTAATAACAATTGAATAGAAGGAATAATTCACGAGGCAGATATTCTAAAAAATTCAATAAAAACAACAACAAAAGTCAACGAACTTATCGAAAATTGTGTATTTCTCATTTGTTTTGTATAGTTGTGCGAAAAAAAAAATTGTTTTTTTTTTAGTACATTTAAAAATGAATATTCAAAGGAAAACGATAAATAATTCAAAAAATACATCTTAAAGAAAATGTGAAGGGAAAAAAACAACATTTGAAATAAGCTTAAAAAGAAAACAAAAAACTTAAAGTCAGTTAAGTAAATTTGTATCAGTTTTGTCATTTGTAAAAAAGTAACTCTACAAAACAAATGATTCGAAGGAAGAAGGTCAGAATGAAAGGTTAGATCAAGTTTGACCCATGAATAATTAGATTATACCTTTTTATAACTCTTTGATAATAATTATTGTTTCCAAAATTTGTCAAAATGAATATAAAAATCAAGTCGAAACAACAAAAAAAAAAAAAAAAAAAAAAACGAATGAAAATGCTAATATAGATAGTAATTAAAGCTTTTCAATAAATAAACAGGAAATATGTATAGAAAAAAAGACAGGAAAACAAATTAACTATAAATATGAAAAGCATTATGAATAAACTGTTATGTTTATTTATAGCGTTTTATAATCGATTTCTCTACAATGCAACAAAATATGAAAATGACATAAAATATACAATAAACATGCAAAATATGAGTTGATCCGAATATTTAAAAAAAAAAACAAAAACAAAAACAAAAATGGAACTACTCAATAGATAAATACAAACACAGCCACCATACACACTCTTCAATAGAATAGTTAATTTATAAAACAAAACAAAAACGAAACTAGAAGGAAAAACCCCAAGAAATTAAGAAAATACACAAATTTGTAATAGACGAATATTTAGTAAAAATTCTACAGTCTATGTTATTCATAAAATAGAAAATAATTGTTAAAACATTTTCGGCGTTAGGCAATTGCATCAATTTTTGTGAATTAGAAAAAAAAAATGTAAAATTAAAATTCACACAAATTCATGCAATTGCATTTTCACTGACAACGAAACCACAACAAACATGTTTTTTTCATTTAAATAATAATAAAAAAAAACAGGAGAAAGCATTTAAATTGTTACAGAGTATTCGTATCATGATATGCAATGTATATTAGTACAAGCTTGACAATAGCAAAACAACAGTAGATTTAATTAGATCTTTACAGAATTTTAGTATATAAATACTCCAATAGCTGGAATTCAAACACACACATACACACACAAACAGACTTAAAATACAAAACAAATAGCCTATTTATATTTTTTTTTCTACTTTCCATACACATTTTATTGGACATATATTCCAAACGATTTTAATACATAATAGCAAATCGTTTTTTGATTTGCGACACTTTTGCCGAACGGATTATTTTATACATGCCATTGACAAACTTGTACTTTTTATTACTAATGTAATCATATTGAATACAATTTTTATTTTAAAAAAAAACACACACACACACACACATACACCGCCGAATGGTTAATGATACGAATGTTTTCTCTACCCGATTAAAAGACTGACATATATAGTTCCTTTGTTTTTAATATATATATAATAATGAATTGAAACAACTATAAAAATTAAATGCGAGAATGAGAGAATGAGGAAAGAATTGATAATTTTTTTTCCTGCAAAAAAAAAAAAAAAAAAATCGAAAAAAGCAATAAAAAAATTGAACATTATATTTTGTATTTTTTTTTTCAACATCATCTATTTCCCATTTATCTTTTATGAATTTGAGAATCGACTTGATTCCATTCTTCTTTTATGGACAGGAGGTTGACAAGAGGAACTTCTTGTTGACAGGAAATTTCGAGAAGTTCTTTGCGATTTTACAATTTATTGGTGAGTTGCTGAATAGAATTATATGAAAGTATTAGGAAAAGGCGGGTTCATCAGCAACCCTTGTGTCAACCATGTGACTGCGTTGCGGACGTATGTATTCATTAATTTTGAGGTTTGAAGCAGAAATTGCACATAAAATAACCATTTACCTTAAAAAAAATGTCGCAACCATGATTCATGTATATTACTAAATGCACGTTCCATCTCTCCCATTACAGACTGAAAGTAGAGCTGTCCACTGAACCGAACTGTTCATGTTCGTTCGAGTTCGTTCGAATTTTAACCGAACATGAACGAACATGAAAACACAAAATGTTTCCGAACGTTGTTCAATTAATTCAACTGGTTCATAAATGCGATCTGTTCCTGTTCATTCAAATTCTACACACTTGACGCCATCTATACGATTTATCAACGTATGAATTTCTTGCATAAAAGCGATTTATCAATGTACATTGTCTATATCAACGGAAACGGCAAAAAAGATACGATTTGTCGTTTGCATTCCGTAATGGTGTATGTGCCATTCAGTGTATAAATGATAGAGATCGCTTGCAACGTAACGTCAAAGGATTTCAGCCGTAGTACATTAATCGATCGTTGATGTACTTGCCCACGGCATAGATGTCCACTTTCTCAATTTTGTTTGACATTAATTTAAATTCACACCGTACTCGACTAGAGATGGCGTAAGAGACAATGAATTTCTTTGCTGAAGCGACTTCTACACTGCTTCATTTTCTGAGAAAAACAACTGAACAATAGTTCGGTTGTATTTGAAAAAATAGGAATTTTCGATATAAACAAAACCTATTCGAAATGTTATTGCTTACTTAATTGTTGTAACGCAGTCGCATGGTTGACGCAAGAGTTGCTGACAAACCGGCCTTTTCCTACTACTTATGAAGGACAATATATTGGAGTCATTAAACGCCATCTTTCAAACA
The DNA here is from genome assembly GCA_029041755.1 of Resseliella maxima. Classification (NCBI taxonomy): domain Eukaryota; kingdom Metazoa; phylum Arthropoda; class Insecta; order Diptera; family Cecidomyiidae; genus Resseliella; species Resseliella maxima. The sequence continues at coordinate 97,880 of JAQOWM010000267.1, read as the reverse complement.
AAAAAGCCAACTACAATACAAAGCCAATGCAATGGTTTCTGTTTCTTTCACTTCTTGTACTCATTCTTCGCTTCATTTATATTGTAGTTAGCGTCTTTTTGTATTATGACATCACAATGTATTTGCTTTGACAATGCGCGTCTCTTGCTCACTACTGGTGATGGAGTGTTACTACATGATATCATATGTCACATAAGGTTTTAATCAAATTTGCTATACAACTTTGCTGAGAATACATGCCTTTTATCTCTTGTCAGTTCACTTATAAATGAGAAACAAAAAAATTGCGTTTTTCGCGGTTTTTTCACTTATTTCGCGGAACTGCTGAGACATAGTGAGATGGCGTTTGCTGAAATATTCTAGTTTTTAATATGCTCTATAACCTTGCTCAAGAAAATTGTCTCTAAACTCTTATCACTTTCAAGTTTTCGCACTAAACTCACGATCGGGCATGTGCTGTATGTCACATACTTATAATATCCATTGAAAATGTACCTATATATGCCTAAAGGTTCAAAATTAATACTAACGGAATTTTATATGATTTTTAAAGCTGTCAATATTTTGTTTTTGTATCAAAACTTTGCCTCTGGTTCTGCACGCCTCATGCACGAGCGTAAAGTTGAAAAAATTGAACATGGCATGCCTAGACCACTACGGCCTTTCGTGTTATTCTTATGAAAGACTTAATTCTTAAAACTGTTTCATTACGTCAATTGAAATCGTCAAAGAATATCAAAACAAAAACAAACTGATCAAATTCTTCATCATCTATTGCACAATATTCAAATCTATTTCATAACTATTTACAATGTGAACGTTATATATGAACATATAACCATACGTAACCATAGATTTGATGTTATCCTTCTTTATTATTAATTAATCAATAAATGTTTTTATACGTAAAATTTTGCTCAATACGGTGTTATAATTCCGTACCTATTAAGTACAGTTTTTACGTTGACATTTCATTGTGTTAGTAAGTTGGTAAAATAAATTCACTCAACATAGTTTTCAAAGAATTAATTGAGTTTAGACTGTGCCCTTGTATACTTCGTGCATTTTGTTTGTCAAGTTCATTGGATAATCATGTCATCCGTTACACATTGTATTTTTGACATGGATGGTTTGTTATTTGATACAGAGCCAATTTATGAGAATTCAGTGAGGAAAATTTGTGAATCATATGGAAAAGATTATCCGCATGATGTTAGATTAAAAGTGATGGGAACTACTGAGGAAAATACAGCCAGCGTGGTAATAAACGAACTGTCACTTCCACTGACTGTTTCTGAATTTTTGAAAAAATTACATAAATTAGTTAACGAGCAATTTAAAGGCGTACGTTTAATGAAAGGTGTTGAAAAACTTCTTCATCATTTGCACAAGCACAATATTTCATTTTGTGTGGCAACCAGTGCTGGAAAAGAATCAGCGGAAATTAAAATGAGCAATTATCCGGATTTGTTTAAATTATTTTCACATTTTGTCATGGCTTCAACTGATCCGGAAGTAAAATATGACAAACCAGCGCCCGATATATTCCTTGTTGCTGCTAATCGTTTCAATGATAAACCTGATCCGAGTAAATGTTTGGTTTTTGAAGATTCACCAAATGGAATGCGAGCTGGCATTTCAGCCGGTATGCAAGTTGTTATGGTTCCTGACAAAAATGTCGAAAATGAGCATAGAAAGGGTGCTACCGTCGTTTTAAATTCATTAGAAGATTTTCAGCCAGAACTATTTGGTTTGCCGAAATTTGAAAATTAATCGTTTTTGAGAGAAAAAAAAATTGTATTCATTTTGCAATAATAAAAATTATTCTAGATAAAAAAAAAAATGAGCAAAATTATGAACATTTCCTTCATCATTCTGTTTAAAAATATCATTTGTCCTTGATTTGCTTGCCAAAATTGCAAATATTTTACTTTATAATGTTCAATAGTGAACAACATGTGCATTTAAAATTGCTGAATCACATACTGATTTAAAGCTGTCTATTGAAACATTTTAATGGTGAGTCACTGAAAATGTCACACAATGACAAACAAACTGTCAAACTATTCTTTTACAAGAACAAAACTACCTGTGTAATCAATATGAACAATATATATTCAACTTGTGATCATAACAATAAGAATATGTAAATAGTATTTTTATTATTATTAGTTTTCGAATAAAATTTTTCTTGCAATTTGTAACATTCGAAAGGTATAGTAAAACAATTGCATAGAATAAATTGCAAAATTATCAAATTATCATTCATAAATATAAATCGCTTTATAGTAAATAAATAAATAAATTATTACATAAAGTTATCAAAATGTTTCGTGTAGTACGTTCATTAATTGCAACACAAAAATATAATTTATTAATCGGTGTGACATTGAGAAAATTATCATCTCAATCAAATTTTCGACCAGTAACACATTGCCTATTCGATATGGACGGCTTATTATTAGACACAGAATTTATTTATGAAGATTCGGTACGTGAAATTTGTCGTTCATTTGGAAAAGAATATCCATGGGATGTTCGAATGAAAGTGATGGGAACACAAGAAGAAAAAACTGCTGAAATTGTTATCAATGCATTGTCACTTCCAATTTCTATTGAAAAATTTCTAAAGGTGCAAGGTGAATATGTAGAAAAAAAATTCATTAAATTAGATTTGATGAAGGGCGCCGAACGTTTGGTTCGTCATTTGCATGAATCACAAGTGCCAATTTGTTTAGCAACAAGTTCGGGAAAAGAAATGGCTGAATTAAAAATGTCCAACTATCCAGAACTATTTGATTTATTTTCACATAAAGTGATGGGCTCAACGGATCCGGAAGTAAAAGATGGTAAACCAGCGCCCGATATATTCCTTGTTGCAGCTAGTCGTTTTAAAGATAAGCCCAATCCAAGCAAATGTTTGGTTTTTGAAGATTCACCAAATGGAGTGAGAGCTGGCATTTCAGCCGGTATGCAAGTTGTTATGGTTCCTGATCCAAATCTTTGTTCAGTTGAACAGAGAAAACAAGCAACTATTGTTTTGAATTCATTAGAAGAATTTCAACCGGAACTGTTTGATTTACCGAAATTTAAAAATTAATGTATTACGAAGAAAATTTAGTGAATTTATTTATTTATTTATGTTTGAATAAAATTTATTTGAAAAAAAAAAAAAAAAACGTTCGTTTTAGTCTTTTTTAAGTATTTGTTATTCCGCAATATGCTTTATAGTTAAACAAGCTTTATAGTTAGTTGTATAGTTTACAGTGTAGTTTAGACAACCCTAGTTTGCTGAATTCCTGCTGAATTTCAATAGCAGAGTGAGTGAGAACTGTCAAACAGCCATTAGTTTAATCGAGACCAAAAGTCATTAGACTTGCTATTGAACTCACAAAGTGTTGAAATCTTAATCGTTTGTTTTAATTTAATTGAATTTAATTTTTAAAGTGTTTCAGTAAACAAATCAAATGAAATTTTGTTCAAATTTAGTGATAAAACGTATTTAGGAATAAAACTAAGCAATTAATGTCTGTGTTTTATTAATAAAAAAGCGATTCAATTTTTGTTGTCCTATATTGCATATGTTTCGGGGCGTTTGCAAACAACAGCTTCTTTCAAACATTTTTCAGACGACATTTTCTCCTCATAGATTTTGTTTAGCAAAATCGTTTTGGCAAATATACAATATTTTTCTACTGCTTTTGAAACGCACACATTTTTTTTAGGGTTTTATTTCCAAGAAAATTTTAGGGTTTTAACATTTTAAATTTTGACTGTAATCCAATCAAGCCAAACTTCATATTTTCATTCAATAATTTTTTTTCGTTTGTTTCTTTTTTTTTTTAAAAAAATTCAATTCATTTCAATTCATTCATTTTATTAATCAATTGCCAATTCTTTTCAAATAAACAACAAAAATTATATTGAATCAAAATATCAACTGAAACACATATAATTCAATCAATTGATGTTGGAATTGAACAAAAAAAAAAAAAAAAAAAAAAATAAATAAAAAATAAATAAATTAATAAACAAAACCACAACAACAAATCAATGTAAAATTCAAAACAACGATGAACATACAGACGGTGCAAAATGTATCGGATTGCGTGCCATTGTTTCTGCCGCAAAGCTTATATCTCAAGCCACATGCAAAATTGGTTATATCAGTGCAATTGCCAAGCACAGTCACTGGCAAAAGTATATCCAATTGGGATGTTATGGAAAATTTACGAAACATCATATCGCCGGACAAATTCTCAGTGCTGAAGGTATGTTTTAACATATAAATAACATCGACATGATGCATACATTCCTTCATTCATATAATTTAATTCATAAAATTCGAATTTATTTTTTGTATTTTAGGTTACAAAGAGTACATTAGAGTTAACACGTTTGGATGCTGAATTGGATGAAAGAGATCGATTGAAATCAGTTTTATCAAGACTTGATGGCAATTCAATTAAATTGAATGGTTTTTCAGATTCAGCACGAATTCGTGCATCTGAAGCAAAAGATAATTTCCCAAAACGTCATGATTGGGATTCATATTTTCGTGATGCACGAAATATGGATGAAAAAAAATGTGGTGAACGTCCAGATACCATTCACATTTCAAATTTACCGATACGATGGTTTTGTCCACGGCACATGGAAAATGAAGACGATGTCCGACCAAGTGAAAATATTTTTAAGCGAATTTTTGAAAAATTCGGTCCAGTTCGTGTCGTTGACATACCAATTTGTGATCCATATCGTAAAGATATGAAATCTCACATGACTGGAATGAAAACATTCAGCTTTGATCAAGAACTATATTTTGAAGGGTATGAACAATGATCTAAAAATAGACAATTTGAAATTTTTATACTTTTTTTTTCTCCTTAATTGAATATATTCCAATGCAGATACGTACAATTTTCGGAATATATTGGTTTTGTTCGAACGATGGATGCATTGCGTGGCATGAAATTAGTGCGAAAAGATGGTGAAAAAAATCTAGCTATTAATATTGCTGTTGATTTTGATACAACAAAACATTTAAGTGAAGCAAATATCAAACGTCGACAGGTCATTCGGGATCGACTCATCATGAAAGAGAATGAAAAACGCGAAGAAGAACGTCGCAAAGCTGAAGAAGAGGAAAAACGTAAAGAAAGAGAGAGGTTTGACTTGAATATTTTTTTTATTTAATTTTCTTCCAAAATAAACATGAAAATAGCAATTGACACATGATTGAATGTGCCAAGTACAATATATTTGATATTTAAGTAACTGTTTCAAAAGATAACGAACATTTTTATTCATATAGACAAAAATTGGAAGAGCAAAAAATTGAAGAATACAAAAAGCAGCAACAGCGTGAAGCAAAGCGAAAAGAGAAACAATTGAAAAAAATTCGAGAACAAGAGCAACATCAATTAAATTCAAAAATTCGATCTGAAGAGAAGAAATTACTGATTGCCCAACGAAAACTGGAGAGCATTCGAGTGTTAGAAGCACTTTTTGAAAGAATTAAGGTGAGAAAATATTGAATTTTATCATGTTGCTTCTCAATGAAGAAAAAAGTCTCTTTTGAATGAAGAAAACCGAAATATTTAAATTTCTATTCATTGATTCTAGTTGAAAAATGAAACTCTCAAAGCTAAAATAAAAAAAGAACGCGGAGAAATTGGTTCGCGAGAAAAACACAATTTTTCGTCATCTCAAAAGCATAAAACGTTCGATTTACGAAATAAACTGATTAATAAAGTAAAATCAGCATCAGAACAAGAATTGGAGCGACAGAAGAATCGATTGAAAAAATACCGATCGGGAATTGTATTAGATCGCGGTTCAAAAGATCGTTCACCAAGCATCAATTCCATTAGTTCCGATGAATTTAGTATTTCGAGTGACAAACCATCGATAAAGAAAAAACGGAAAAAGAATGATAACTCGGATGCACCGGAAGAAGAGGAGGAAAATGGTAACTAAAAACATTCATGAACAAATAGTGCTCGAAATTTTAGAACAACAAAATTTTCTTTTTTTAGAAGAAAAACCTTCGCTACTGCCAACAGTAGGCGCATATCCAATGTACAATCCAGAAACTGGCCAATGGTTGGGCATGTATCCATATCCACCACCATTCTTTCCACCCATTTATCCACCAGCAGCTATGCCATATGCGAATAATTATGAAATGGGATCAAGAGGTGGTTATCGAGGACGTTTCCCACGAATAAGAGGCAGACGAATCTATAGAGGTCGCGTGAACCATTATGGACATGAAGATCGACGAAACGATGACTGGTAATAGATATTTAGAACATTTAACCCCTTTTATAATGATATTCAATATATTTGCTTAAATTATTTTCATTTACTTTTGTTGTTTTCCCCTAGGTATGATCATAAGCGGCGGCGTGAGCATCGTAAAAGGTAAGTTTTTTTACACAATAGGCTTACCGTGAAAAATTCGTTGTAATTTTATTCAATTTGAAAATGCCTTTAATTTATTGTTCTAACTTCAGATCTGGTTCGGAGAGTCGTAGCAGAAGCCGCAGTAGATCATATTCAACACGATCACGAAGCCGATCGTATTCACGGAATCGTCGCAATCGCAAAAGTATGTTTGATTCAATTAAATGTTACTTCATGTAACCTGAATTAGCTTGAATAAATTTATTCGTTTTTTTTTTTTTTTTTTTTCTTATTTTTGCGAAGGTCGTAGCAAAAGCCGTAGCCGCAGTCGAAGTCGCACCAAGTTACAAGCTGAGCATAAGTCGAAAAAATTGGCATCCACACTAAGACGATCGCATTCATCATCTTCTACGTCATCATATGAATCCAGTCGTTCTCACAGTCGATCACAAAAACGTAGTCGTCATCGTTCAAAAGATAATCGTCATTCAAAATCACGTGACAAAAATACATCAATCAGATCAAAACCAGATAAATTGGCATCAAATTCAGAAATAAAAAAACGAAACACGACTCGAACACCTTCGCCACGTAAAAAATCAACAGAACGTGAAAAATCACACGTTACTTCAACAGCAAAACGGTCTCCATCTCCATTGCGAAACACATCAAAATCAAAATCAAGATCAAAATCAATTGATAGTTCTGCATTTCAGTCACCAAAACGCAAAGCACAAAGCGTTACACCCGAAAAGGAATGGAATTGATCGATCATAATAGTAATGGGATAAAGAAATTCAATAATTCTGTTTTACAAAAATTTATTCTGATTTGATAATTTGAAAAACACATTACGATTTTGTAAATAATTATTTTAAATGAAAATAAAAAAAAAATTATTTGGAAAATAAATCAACCGGATGCATAGTTCATAATTTTCCAACCTCACTTTGGATACTTACATATAAACCAGGGACGTAAATGCGTAGATCATAAAATCGATGATATGTTTATGAATCATCACAGCATACTCATGAAAATCAGCGTAATATACAGGGTGTCCCATATAACAGGACCACTATTTAGGAGTATTAATATCGAATATATTTTGCTACTATCGTTTAGAGAGGACTAAAATAAGAATTTCTTTCGGAGTGGATTTTTGATTTTTGTCTGTGAGGGTGAGGGCGAGGTCGAGAGAGAGAGAGTTTTTTCTAAGGGAGAGGGAATGGGGATGACGAAAATTGATATATTCCACCTTTATTTTTTCGATATTGTATCGAGAACACCAAATTTTTCTCAACTCTATCATGTTCATCGAGTCCTATTCTATAAGATAGAATGGTTTTTATATCATTTTATTCTTATTCAAGCCAGCCACAGCCAACATTTAGGCGGCCCAATTCATTTTTTAACCAATTTTTCCATATATTTGAATAACAAACGATTTTTTCACATATGACAAGTCAAATAGTTTTTATTTTTCCATTTTCAAACAAAATTTTGAAAAAATTGTAATAAATAAACTCAAAGCACAAAAACTTTGAAACAATTATTTTGGAAGAGAATTTTGTTTTAAGTGAAAGAACAAAATAATTTAAATTTTTAATGATTATCAATAAAAATTATATTCGAAACATACGAATTTTTGCGACAATTGAAACACTTATTGGTATACAGAAAACAACATTTAAAATTCAGAAAAAAACATATTCATTGCACTTATGACAACAAATGAAATTTGTTTTGCAATTAATCTGACAGTTCAAAATCGGAGTCTTCGTTAAATTCCAAAATCTAAAGAAGAATATAAAAAAAAACAGAAATTAGAAATTTTAAAAGAAGAAATTGAAAAAACGCTTTTTAAAAAAAGTCAAGCGTACTTCCTCATGTTGAGCATTTAGTATATCAGATATTCCGGATAATTCTTCGAGACATTTGGACGATTCAAATACTTGAAATAGAAATTCATGTCCTCTGGATCGATATTCATCGATGATTTTCTGCAAATTGTTTTTATTGAATGAATTGTAAAAATTAATGTAAAATTAATCGACACTATAAGAGTGTCCCTTACCTTTGAGCATGCAACACATTGTGCAAAGCGTTCAGTAGCAGGGTGAATATGTTCAAAATTACTAAGCGAACCTCTGATCGAATGTGGTATAATTCCAAGCAAACCTTCTGGTATTGATTTCACATGCGTATCAATATTATGATTATTGACTGAAATATATGCTGGGCACATTGACCTTTGCGGATGCTGTATTAACGAAATTAACAACTCAACTGCTAATCCACCTGCGATATTTGAGACGGCTGGTCGTGTTACTGTACATTGTTGATCTAATGTACGTTCTTTCATTGACTGTGAACAAAATGAAAAGAAAAAGAAATCATTGAAATAAAATAAAATAAAACGAAATAAAATGGAACATATTCATTATCATAAATGTCATTAACTCAGAACCGATTTGTATTCAACACACCTACTCAATAAATTCAGCAAGCAAACTTGCTACAAACAAGTTACAAACCAAAATAGAGTGGGGAGGTTACGTACAATACAAAACAATTGTTTTAACTGTCAAACTGGATTTTTCTTTTTTAAATGCGGTACGACCAATTTCATATTTGTTATCAAAACAAGTGATATTGTATGTAATTGTGATAATCTGTGCTGTCATTTTAAAGATATGTGATAATAGCAGTGGTTTGGCAGTCGACAGATTTTTTTTTTTTTTTTTTTTTTTTTTATTCTAAAGTAAATGTTTTCATTGAGTTTTGTTCGTATTTCAAAGTGAAATTGTATTTTTTTACCATGTTAACACATTACATTGGAAATATAACCCGCATACATCCAGGTCAAATAATTGTTGTTGTTGGAAAAACAACAGATGCAGCAACAAGGTATCATATAAATACTGTGCAAATAAATCATCGTCATTTTGTATTCGTGTAATAAAAATCACTAAATGATAAGAAGTATAATAATAAAAAAAAAACAACAAACAAACAAACTTTCCTCCGTTCATACAGATTGGATTTAAACTTACGAAGTGGCAAACAAAAAGGAGAAAATATTATTTTAAATTTATCAGTGAATTTTCATGAAAATGCAATTTTTAGAAATAGTCGAATTAATAAAGAATGGGGCGTTAAAGAATGCAAAGAAAATATGTATAATTCACAGGATGATTGCTTAAATCCAATTGCATCAGGTATTGAAAATGAATTGCCTTTAGTTGGATTTTTTTTTTTATCTGAATATTTATCAAATGACATTGTTTGTGCCAATGTATTTTCAGGTGAAATATTTAAATTTTACATTTTAATTGGTGATCAACAATTTCATATTGCTGTGAACAATCAAACGTTTTGTACGTACAATTATCGTATGCCAGTTGAAACAATTCGAACAGTTGAACTAAAATATGATTTACAATTTGTCACACAAGTTGATCATCGATCAGTGTTTCCATCGCCACATCCACCCGTTCAATTTGATGATGCAAGAAATATTTTCAGTAATGATGTACCAGAACCATTTAAATACGGTAATAACTTATGAACAAAGTAATTGCTATTCTTAAAAATTCAGTTTTAGTCACAATATCTTATGATATTTTTACGACAGTTTAGTTGAATTGTAATCTGAATAACTGGAAATTTTTCATTAATAGGTCATGTGATTGTTATAACTGGAATCCCATACGGTTCGCCAAATGGTTGGTTCCAAATCTCATTCACAGAGGCTGCATCAAAACGGCAAGCACTCCATATAAGTGTTCGATTTGCACCAGATTTTACTGTCGTTCGAAATTCAATGAATGAAAATAATGAGTAAGTAATTTATAAACTATTTTCAATGAATCACATCTCATAAGTCATTCGACTTGCAGCTTGAATCTTCAATTAAATTCTCATTTAATGAAATCATGTAATTTCATTTTAAATGGTTCATTGAAATAATAATTATTATGATAAATTCTTTCATTTCAGATATGGAATTGAAGAGCGTTTCGGTGGTTTTCCATTTGCTATAGAACAACAATTTAAACTTGCCATTGCGATGACACCAAGAGAGTTTGTATTTGGTATTGATGGTGCTATTTTTACTGTATTTCCACATCGTTCGGAGCATGGAATTGATAAATTGAATGGTTTTAAAATGAAAACAATGCACGGAATGTATATGGAAATTACATCAGTTGATCATATACAAATGGATACAATTCATTGTGATGGATTTGAAAAATATTCAGATCCAGATGCAGAAATTTATTAAAATGTACTTACATCGCCCGGTGCAGTAATATCGTTGCAAAAATAACATCCTAATTTATTGCCGGAAATACATTTAAGCCCATCAATAACTGAGCTAGTCGATTCAATTGCTTCGTTTGTATTATTTAAAGGATTACAACCATGTCGCATAACCAAATAACTATCAAAACCCAATGCTGCATTTATACAGATCTAAAAAAAAAAAGATAACAAATTAATGCAAAAATCATAAAATTATAATTTATTATTTTAAATTAAAGACGAAAAACGATTGAATTTACAATTAATATCAAAATTAAAAAGAAAATTGAAAAATACTATCTCTTGAATTGTATCTTGTATGTATTTGAACTAACCTTGTCATAAGCAGCGGCTAACATTGTCGGTAACCAACGACTTTCTCTTGAATCGGTGAGAAGGAAGATTACATCATGAGTTTCGACAAGCTCTTCAATGGTTTTTAACGATTGAATTGTTTGTTTTTTAAGTGATTCACCGATTGTAAAACCCGGCATTGGGATATGAATATTATGACCTGTTGTGACGATTCCTGGATGAATTTCCTTTACACGAAATGCAGCCGTTTTTGCTTTTTCCTTTTTCTTTTCGGCATCACTGTACGTAAATAGACTTTGCCGCACTGGATTCGAAAATGATACATGACCACTATCGAGGAAGGTGATATGTTGAATTCCCCAAGCCTTAAAAATGAATAATTGTATAAAATGTAAAGAACGTGTCATAAACTACTTTGTTTTTCCATTGAAATGAAAAAAGATTTTACCATTAAATTCCGTGCCACAGAGCATCCAAGTGTACCGGCCCCAAAAAGCAAGCACTTTACTTTCGAAATACGATTCAAATCAAGATTTGGCAAAAGACGCCATTTCATCAATTTGAGATTTAAGTATACGCCACTCTCTGCCAATCTAATAAAAATAACAACCATACAATTTTCCAAATATTTCAGAATGAGTTTTTTTTTTCTACCTTTGTGGATCCATGCTCGATGCCAACGATGCACATCGTGGTAAATATTTTCCTTGTTCATTTGGCTCCCAGCCAATCCATTTAATATTTTCAACGTCAACATCATCTGCCGGTAATTTAATCGTAAACATAACGCTCGTATCAAGCGATATAGATTTTTTCACGCGAACAGACAAAATTTTTATTTTTTTTTCTCGTAAATTCGGACTGAAATGGATATGATTTAGATTATTTTTATTGTATTTGTCATGTAAACAAATGAATAAGCATACAAAAATACATACCATAAATGCGTTAACATAAGCAAAAATATTCGAAGTGGCCAGCCACCGTATTCAACATTTGGACACGGATCGGAAAAACAAAAATAGATTGTGTCAACATTTGCTGTGGCAAAATTTTCATTTCCATTTGATGTGCTAATTTTATCAGAAAGTTTAAAATAATCAAAATTATCCGTATCATTTTGTGTGACAATGAAAAATGAACGCTGTTCGCTGGATAATTGAAAGTAAAGTTTTGTGAAGGCATCCATTTGAGCGGAATTGAACACATTGGTAATGAGACTGGATTCATTAATTTTCTCAAAAATTGGCGTTGATGGGCACGGATAAGCAAAATAATAATAATAATTAAATGCTTTTAAATCCTAAAAATGAAACAAAAATTATCAAATAAGCATTTCAAGTGGAAATAATTTAAATTATCTATAGAAAAAGAAAAAAATGGAAGAAACTCACACCAAATGAAAATATGAAAAATCTTGACAGAAGACTCGGTTTCTCCAAACAAGCTCCACTTGTAATATCGTTCCATATTAATTTTCCTTCATTGTTTATCAATTCAAGTTTGTCACATGTTTTGAAATCTTCAATTTTATTTTTGTTGACAATTGCCCCGTGACATTGGTAAATATTCGATCGTGAATCAAAGTCTCTATTTTCAAAAGTTTAATTTTTTTTTTTTTTTTTTTTTTTTTTAATTAATTATGAAACAATTTTTTCCGTTTTAAAATATATATATAAACAAACCGATTAAAAGATGTGGCATCAGTTTCCAGCAAACAGTGTGTTACATCGGAATTTGTATAAAAACCATTAATGGATTTACGGTCATCATTCAATCGATCTACATCGATTTTTAATTCAGCCAATTTATGCCAAAATGTTGGACTAACAAATGAACTGAATGGTTGAAATTGAAATACTTTCGGTTCTGTCATGATTTTGATCTTTTCTTTTTTTCTTTCACTAAAAACACTTTATTTTAAAAAAAAAACTGCATTAAAACACATATGTTACGAATTTGTTTTAACAATATTTAAATAAAATTTTCACAAAAGATTGTCTTATCTTCGTTTTAAAATGTTTCATTGAATAGAGGAAAAAAACTGTCGCGACAACGTATTGATTTTAGTCGCAAAAATTCGTATTGTTGTTTTCGTTTCTCTTAATTATCGTCTAAACACACATAAAGCGATAATAGCATTCTGACATTTGACAGTTCATACGTGTATATGTGTATAAGTGTACTCTTTGTGTACAAGTGTACGATTAATGTATAAGTTTACACAGTGAAAGTATTTTATTTTGTTTAACTGACAGTTTAAATTTAAAAACTTTTGAATTATTTATGTATTCAAATATTTTGACAATTTAAATTTCAAACTAATATGCATCAAATCAAATCCAATACTCATCAATTCAGTTTGTCAGTGTGTTGTATCTTTACTGTTGTGTAAAATAAAAAGACAACTACATGAAATGACGTCTTAGAAAAAACAAAAACTTGAATTGAAATGTTGTGATGTTATGTATGCCACATGCGCTCTATCTCATTAAATGCGTAATACAAGAAATAAACATTGTTGTATCTACTAATCCAACATGTGATTATTTCATTGAAGTTCATATTTAAGGCGAACGAGAAACAAACAAATGTATTCATTGCCAAGTTCTACATACGCAATTATTTATTGAAAATGGATCATGTAACAAAGTGGAATGCAACAAGAATTTTGAGTATTGAAACAGCGGAAATACCATATGCATTGATTGTGTTGAATCGACCAATTTTATTTACATCGATTGAATTTCATCGATTATGGAATAAAGGTTTGATTTTTATGTTATTATTAATGAAGTTTGCTTTCATCGCAAAGCTACTAAGTCGAAATAAACTGACTAAAATACGATTTTACTTTAAATTTTAGCTTCTCTACGTGTTTTAGTGGATGGCGGTGCAAATCGTTGGTTCAAATATGTCAAAGACAATAAATTGGATAAAGTGTTAGCATTACCAGACATTTTGTGTGGTGACATGGATTCAATAACTGAAGAATCATATAAACGTCTTGGTGCTATGGGATGTGAACGAATTTGTACACCCGATCAAAGTAAATTAGCTTAATTATTACAAGTTATTTTTTAACAAGTAGACCATTTTTTTTTTTTTTTTTTTTTTTTTTTTAACAAAAAATATGTTTTTTTTCAGATGAAACAGACTGTACGAAATCGCTTATAACAATAAGATCATTTCTTGAACCAAAAAAGGTTAGTTATTTGATTGTTGTATTGATCAAGATTATTATTTAGATTATTTTTGTAAAGTTAACAACTTAATTTTGAATGCGTAGATCGAGAATGTGCTGATGATGACAGATTTTGCGGGTCGCATAGATCAAACCATATCACAAATTCAAACACTTTTTAAACGGCCATTACCAGAAACTGTTAACATTTATTTGAGAAGTCATGATACGCTCGCGTGGTTATTATGGCCCGGCCAACATGAAATAAAAGTTCCTCAGGAATTAGCTACAGATGAAAATTGGTGTTCATATATACCAATGAATGGAAGTTGCTGTGTAACTACAACCGGTTTGAAATATGATTTAAGTGCGTATTTCCATTGATATATTTTTTTTAAAATTTATATTTACTGATTTGTTATCAATTGATAACAAGAAATGTATCATATTTTCTTTTTTGTGACATTCTACAGCAAATTTCACGGTGGGATTTGGTAAAATAATAAGTACATCGAATGCACTTAAAGAATCAACTGTTAAAATTCAATGTGATAATCATTTGTTCTGGACTATGGGCTATTTGAATGAATAATGACTAAAAGGTTTTGGCAAATTTTCCGTTTAAATACGATTAAAGACAAAAGTGGATGAATATTTAGTATATGCGAAATTAAGTCGATACATATTTTTCACATAAGGAAAAAAGTTTAAAATTCATTATTTGTAAAAAAAAAAAAAAACTTGTCAATATGCAGCTTGTTTATTTAGATTGCTATTTGTTATTGAATATCGAGATCAAAAAACACCGGTTTTTCAAGTGTTTTATTTTTATGAGCCATTCAGAGGAATATTGCAAAGAGCTTAGATAATAAAATTGAGTAAACATTGAAATAAATGTCTTTTCATCTAGAAAAACTCTGTTTTTTTTTATTGATCTATATGCCAAAATAATTGTCATTCATAACATTTAATTGGTTTGTTCATTTTGTACAGCTGATGGTGGTTTTTGCATATGCTCCGGTAATGGAAGTATTTCAATTTTAGTTGCTTTTAATGCAACACCTTCGGGCAAATTACGTTCAATATATTCTAAAAATGTTGATAATGTCGATCCAGTCAATCGATGAAAGTGCATAAATTGGAAATATGTTCGAATCTCATATTGAACGCGATGTTTTTTATGAACAAATGCCGATCTTAAAAGCGTATATCTTTCCTTATTATAAGGTAATTTTGGTGTCCAGCTAGAAAATTTGAAAAACAACAAATTGTTAGTAAAATTACATTAAAATAATAAATGCAAATTTGTAGATACCATTTGCCAACATCAATGTTTAAATGTTTTGCAGCTGTTGTTGCAAATGTGACATAACTCTTAAGAACCATTTTATCATGACCTCTCAATTCGATTTCAAGTCTCTTGAACAGTTTATCATCCTCTGGTTCTGATTCGGCATCATTTGTTTTTACTTCTGCATTTGATTCTACACTGTAGAATCGAATTGGTTGCACAGCATATGTTACATTCGGTCGAACTGCTGATAAACGGGTTATAAATTGCTAATCAAGAATATAAATTAGTTTAATTATGAATTTTTTGAACAATTTCATCGAAAAACTCACCCGCAACATTATTTTATTTTTAATTGAATATGTTTTATCTACGAATTTTTTTTTTTTCACTTTTGTTATTAGAATGTGCCAAATGAAATTTTGAGGTTTGGTTCACTAAAAAAAATATCTCCTAGTGGTCGCTTCGCTAAACATATGACTGTGACATTATTAGATGTCATTGTCAAATGGAAAACGTATAAATGTAACAGAATACAAAATAAACTTGTTTTTGTTTTTTGATTTCAGTCAAACTTTCTAAGATTTAAACTTCTTTATTCTATATTTTAATTTACATAGCAATTTGTTTTGCCCATGTTGATTATGCCAATTTTTCTCTATTTACTTTGTTTTATTTCTTTTGAATAAACGTGTTTCTTTTAAAAATTAGAAAAATTCAAATGTCACATCATTATTTCATTGAAACCGAACAAAGTAGCTTAAGTGCGTACTTTTGAATCCCAAGTGAAAATAGTTGATAATTTCTGAATTGATAATGATATGGATATCTATTTAATTAAGATAAATTCCATTTGGTTTATTTAACCGAAAAAATATTTTATTTATAAAAATTCATGAATTATTTCAAAGTCATATAACAATAAATCGAGCGACAGAAGCATGTTTTAATTAAATCACTGATAAGGAAATTTTATCAATAAATTTTTGTCGAAACCATGCGTTCTGTGCCATTCAAACAAGTTCTTATACAGTAATTACCATTTTTTCTTATCATAAAATCAGTTTCAAATTTTCAAGTTAATCAATTGTGAAGAGACGAGAAAAAACAATGCATGAATTCGCAATTGACTTAAATAATCTGAATTCTTCATTTAAATTAATATCGTCAGTAACGAAAAAACCTGAAAATGATATGGAAACATTAGATGAATTAATTCAAACAAAAATCAAAGAGAAAAAACGATTTTTCGGGATAGAAATTTCACCAGCTTCAAGTGGAGAAGATTTGGATTATAATAAATTCAAGGTGCAACCATTATTTACAGCAGTCACTTGGTTGTTTGATCACAATTTGCAAACTGATTCACTATCACTGGCACCAGCTGTTCAACTTGGAAAATTAGCGATGATATGTTCGCCCGTATTGATGCACTTGACTTGCTACAAACTTCAACCGGCCATATTACGTGAGCTTCTTGACATTGGTTTCAAAAATATCTTGGCACTGAAAGGCGGTAAGTAGATACAATATGCAAATTTGATAATAATGAACATTAAAGTCAAGTAATAAAAACCTTTTTTTGTCTCTTCTCTCGCATAAAAATAAAATAACCAAAAAAATTAGATTCATGCCTCCCAACTGAAACACAACCTTGGACACATGCCATCGATTTGGTTAAAGCAATTCGAGAAATAAGTACAGACGCAACAGTTGGAGTTGCCGGTTATCCTGAAGTTCATAAAATGTCAAAAAATCGTGCCGATGATTTACAAAGGCTTAAAGAGAAAGTGGATGCTGGTGCCAATTTCATTATAACAAATACTTGTTTCTCGTTTGCACAATTGGTGGAATTTATTCGTTTGTGTCGAGCCATTGGCATTACTGTTCCGATTATCCCTGGTAACAAAAAAAGAAAAAAGAAAAAAAAATCGTCACTACTTTGATTTGGCTTAACTGATTTAAGGGTTTTTTTTGTACTTTTAGGCATTCATGTACCTTCTTCATATGCTGAACTAAATAAAATGTGTAATATTTGTAAAGTAAGCGTACCGCATGACCAAATGATAATATACGAACGCTATAAGGATGATGAACAACAATTTATAACCTATGCCATTGAGAATACGGTGAAGCTATTGAATCAATTGTTTTCTGTCGAAGATCATCCAATCTATGGTGTACAATTTTTCACTTTAAATAAATATGAGCACATTTTTAATGTTATTGAGAAATGTAATTTTGCAAATTAATGAAATGATTAATATTGAATAAAGGTGTAGTAACACTTTGTCGTTTATTGTATATGGTTATTGTGCGAGACAAGACACTAAAAATTGTTGTAAAAACGATTTTTACCTGCGCCTATCTAATATAGATTGTTTTCAGTTTGAATTACAACAATTTGTTAAGCATGTCGTAAAACAAGAGGCAATATCATATTCTCTAAGATTTACTTGAATGTGGAAAAGTTTTTTGGTATTTGCTCACGTTCAAATATCGACATCAACATACACTAAATCACCAGATGCAGCTTGCTTGAAACATGTTGAACGTGTGAAATGCTGGACTCCATCCAAATTGATGTGCGATGCGCATGCTTGCCTATTCAAATGCACAACTAAAAATACACATAACGTTCTCTACGTTGTCGTAGAATGTTCAGTAAAAGAAGGAAAAAGTGAACAGAAAAAAAAAAGAAAAACAACGACAACAACAGCAGCACAACCAGATAGGATTCACAAAGCAGGGAAAATTTCAATGATTCGTATTCAGTTCGTCAGCAGACAGTCTAATACTTAGTCGACATTTATTGTTTTGCATCATATCCACATCACATCACATCACATCACACAGTTTGTAAGAACAGTTAGAGTTGATGAGTAGAGTTGTGAGAAGCATTTGTTTGGTGCTATTGTTACATTGCTATCGTATCGCCGCTATTATACTGTTTCACAGTTTTAATTTTTCTTCCTCGATACAAAAATTCCTGCGCTCAAAATACAATAGAAAATTACAAACCACATATCGGATGCTATACAATTCTATCAATTGCATACATTTTCTAAGAATGATTCGTTTCATATTTGGAAATAATTTTTAAAACGAATAAAAAAAGGCAACTAATGAAGTAAAAAGTAAAAAAAGAACATAAAGTCCTCTAAATCGAATCGAAATAACTTTTCATCGGCAAACAGTATGTAAAAAATAGATTTTTAGTTGGAAACGCCGAGATTTTTTTCTTTTTTGTTCGTACATAAATTGTATAAATGCACTTTTGATGCACTAAATATATAAAGAAACAATAAAATATTTTTCAAGTGGAATTTGTTTTTATGACGGCTATTAACATAAAGCTCACAGATATTGAACGAAAATTCAAATTAGATTTCTCTTATTCCCTTGGCAAGGCGCATATAATTTCTTTTCAAATTTATTGCTGCTCCAAATTGGCGGATTTTCGTGTAAAGAAAATGTACAATCATGCATTAAGTGTGCATGTATAATTAGGAAAATTTTGTACAAATTTTTTCACTATTGAAAGGCCAACGAAAATGCATTGCATAATTTACGCTATATAATCACAAAGAAAGGACACGCGAGTAAGAAAAAAAAAAGAAGGAAAACATCGTGTACATGAGAAAGAGATATACAAAAGAAGAAATACATCAGTTTTAATCAGAGTCTGAATGGTGTTTTTGGTGATGAATTGAAAAAAAAAAAACAAATAAAAATGGAAAAACAATGTTCATTGTGTTAATGCATAACTCGTGTTTAAAGTAATTAAAGTGAGCTGTATAAACGATAAACGGTAATTTATCATCAAAATGTGCTTGTGTAATGTCCTGATGTAATCTCAACTTGAATTTGTTTGCTCCACCGATTTGGTGTACATCTTTGTTTGGGTTCAAATTTCAATGCTCACACCATTGTGTGAAAAGGAAAGAGACAGAGAGAGAGATAGAGATAGAGACGGAGATTGACGGTGAACAAAATTCGTCATCATTTTTATTGAATGGAAGTTTAGGCAAACAGAAACACCAAACAACAATAGTTTATCTTGTGCAAATTTGTTCACACAATTGAAGGATTTCAAAAAAAAAAAAAAACACAGATACAGCACATAGATTATTGACGGATCTATCCGAAATCTATTCAGCGAAAAGAAACCTGCTTTCATCCATCAATCGTTGCATTGTCAGTCAAGTAGTAATAGATTAATGGATTAGCTACATGAATTTTTATTGAATATTTCGGTACATCAGTCTCATTCAAATTTGAAATTTTAAGAGATACATCCAACGTAAAGATATCGAAACGACAACAAATAAATTTAATTTGTCAAGGAAATGTGTAAACTAGCATTCACACCGTTTACTTGAGGCCTTTGCGAGTGAAATCGTTGAATAATTTACAATGTGTTTAAAATAACATATTATACAGTTGAAACAAGATCTGTTTAAATAATTGACCAAAAAGAACACAAATCACCATTCAAAATAATATGTGTACATAACCCAAATAATAAAATAAATTGAAGCATATATGCATGGTCACACATATTAATGCTACAAAACACACAATCACATTAGTTGAGTAAAAAAAAAAAATTGACTTTTCGAACCAATTTGAATGACGTGCATCCATTTGAATCAGTGATTTTTGAATAAAAGCGCTTTTCACAAATACAACCATCATCAGCATCAAGATAAATTTTCAGTAGAAAGTTTTCCATTACCTCAAATACATTGTAAACACATCATAAGACGGGAAAAGCAAACGAACGGAAATACAATAGCACAACATAAAACAAAACCAAACCGAACTAAAACAAAAGAACGAGATAGAGAATTTTGTTTGCAGCAACATTTTAAAGCTTTTGAACAATAAATTGACTAAAGAAGAAGAAGAAGAAAAAGAAGAAATAGTCCAACAAGCAAATTCGAAACAATCAATTTTCGTAAAGAAAATATCAATTTAACTTGAGCCCAAAGCACAGGTAATTCTTAACCAAAAGTAGCGAAAACAAAACTCAAACCATTTTTCAATGTTGAAATTCATTTATGAAACAATCCTATTCTCATTTATTCTGCGTATGTTATTTATTATTTTCTGTTTGTAATTGAAAATTTTGGTTTTAATTAAAATTTGTTCGTAGAATTGTGGTTTTACAACCATTTTTCATTTCTAGACTAGAGATTTTGAATGAAAATCTACATAAATCTACACCATAGAAGAACGTTGAGATTGGTTTGACTCTGGATCTAGATGATATACCAAAAGAAAAAAAAATCTCAGTCATTTCCGCTGTTTGTATCGGTCAAATTCATTTTCAGCTTGACTGAGCTTTAATTTAAAGATATTGTCATTCTTATGTAACTCATTTCAAAATGTTGAAAATTCGTACAATCCAAACATACCAACAAACATTCCACGGAATATTTAACAATAGAATGTTTGTAGCAGTAACTGGATGTACAACAATTTAAAATGAGATTAAAAAACTCTAATCACAGAATGCAGAAAGCATGCAAAATTCTTCTTCAACATTTGTTATTGATTTGACTCAACCTAACTGTTTTCAATTGCTTATGAAAGACGAAAAAAAATGTATCGATTTAAAATCTCATCAGCAATCACAATTTTCTGATTGAAATACCATGAATATTGTCGTATAAAAATAGGGAACGTGTTACTGATGTCAAAATAAAACAAAAAAAACTGGCATCGACTATATGTCACCTGCATGTTCAATGAGCATCAAGTTCATTTCTTCCGAAAAGTAAGCTAGAGTAAACAGTTCGAAACAAAAACCAAAAAAAAAAAAAAAAAAAACCAATCGTATTACACGCACTCATATTATATGCCCGAAAACAAGGCTATTAATTTCATACATTCTCAATATCTCTATTTCTCTCGTCATATCGCCTGATTCGAATGACAATCATCGAAAGATTTTTTGCTCGTTTTGACATGACGTCGGGAACATCCGCATTTCTCTGTATTTTATGTCAAGGATCAAATCAAAAAGCGTCAATGTTGAACGACGAAGTCAACATAAAAAAAAAGCAAGCACTTCTCTTATCCAACTACTTATACTTTGGCCACTTCAACAGAATTTCACTAGATTTCGCTAGATTTCTATTTTTAGAACATGCAATGTTAGTTATTTTGTGATAGTGAATTGGGGTGCGTGTAATGAGATTCCTCCATGCACTTCTTCCACTATATTTTTGATACGTTTTTTTTTTTTTGTTTTTTTTTGGTGCAAAAAGTTAGTAATATTCACGTTACTCATTCATGCATATTCTATACAATAGAATGCAAAACATTAAAAGCGAGCAAAATTTACGAAAAAAAAGAGTCATCAACAATAACAACAGCGACAGCGGCGATGGAAAAAAAATGAGCGATGAAAAATGTGACAAAAACAAAAACATATTAAAATGAAAACTGTGGCAAAAGACGGCATACAAATTCATGATACGGTGAGAGAAAGGGAGAAAAAAAAAGTAACTTCGTGTCAGTTTGTAAAGCCTTTGTTTTTGTAGCCGTTGACGGAAAATGATGTGAATAACAAAAAACAAATAGAACGAGCGCAGAACAAACAAGAGAGAGAGAGAGAGAGAGAGAGAGAGAGAGATAGAGAGAGAGAGAGAAAAGCGCGCACATGTACACAGTTACCCACCAAACGAGAGATGAATAAAAAAACACGCTAAAATGACAATATGACAATTGTGCTGATATTAGACGATATATATTTTACTCACATAATGACAAACTTTTGGCCGTTGCTTGTCAATGAATTTTGATTCTCCATCTCGTTTCATTTTAATTAAATTCGTAAACGGAATTTTATATGACAGTTTATTTCGTGTGGTATACTCTATCTCAAAACAATTTTCCACTGGAATGTATTTTCATGTTCATTCACAAAACTGTTTTGTTTTTTGCACACTAAATCTCTCTCTCTCTCTCTCTCTCTCTCACTCTCTCTCACTCTCTCTCTATTTCTCTATTCCTTTTTCTCACAATTTATCGATGTTTGAAATTTAATTTTCAATCTATAGTCGTACAATAAAATATTCGGTGAAGTATTTACTGCTGAAAATATAATGAATCAAAACGAAAACTCAATCTCATGACAAAATATCACAATGAAACGCAACGGCCATAATGAAGAACCAATTTAAACAGATTGTTGAACTTGTGCCTAATGTGTTTATATACGTACAAGATGTGAGTATTTACAAAGCAACTGATACTAATCAATTTGTGATTTAAGCGATGATTTATTGCTAAGTCGTACGACAACCGAAAAAATAGAATATTTTCAAGCACGGTTAGGAAAATGCTTATATAGACAAATATGATGATTCACAATAACACATAACCAAGCGTACAATATATATAAAATATATATCATTGTACAAAATTAAGCATGGCTCAAAGTGACTTACGGCCAAATAATAACATTCATACTCAATGAAATTATTATAATAAATAACATATTAGTTAGAGAAAGTAATTTGGACCTTTGGGATTGCTATTGGGACATCTGTTGTAATTAGGAAAATTTGTGTTGGTGCATAGGTCGGCGCGACCATTCCAAAGAGATTCATAAAAACAAAACAACATGAAAATCATTCATTAGAACGATAGCGTGACAACAAACTGAATTCATGGTTGCCTTTGCATTGAATACCATGACACCTGTGAGTCAAGTGATTTAAATATTTTCTATGGCAAAAGCCAAATACGCAATATAATAAATTCGTGTATTTTCAGTCAAATGCACACGATTTTCATAAATATTTCATCATCATATCAACGAATAACAAGTCAAAATATGTGAACATTTGTGCAAATCATTTTATTAGTGAACAAGTTCAACTCTTAAAAATAATTTCAATTTTTCATTGACAGTTCAGAATTAATAAAATTAAATGAAAGTTTTGGGGAAAATATAAAGGCGTTAGCATCTGTTATTGGGAAACAAAATGTAACATTTGTCTCACTTTTTTTAAGCTTCTGCTCACCAAAGTGTCTGTAAGCCAAATTATGTGTTAAAACTTCAGAAATTGAAATATGAATGGAGAACAGAACAGCACATCTATCTGTTATAGATAGAGAAAACTTGTTCACAAACACATGCATCACAATACAACGAAAGGATACCATTTCAGTTGGAAATTAAATTAATCCTTTGATCGAATATTAATTGGCTAAAACATGGATATTTTTTGTAAAATTTGATTGAAAATGTCGAAACCGGTCTACGGAACTATAATGAAGTTTCAAAATTAAGTTAATTTCAACCATGTTGAATACCAAAAACCAAAGAATATCGTGTGATTATTTCCAAAAGTTCATCATCAATAACTGAACAAAGCATATACAGATTGACTTACTATTTAGCTTAATTTTGAAGACATAAATTTTTTTTTTTTGAAGAATACATTAACAATCATCGTAACGATTAGAATTTATTTTTCTTAGAAAATTTATGTGATGGATTCATTTGATAATTATGAATCCATTACGCAATATTCTTTACCAAAAAACACCCAAAAACTGTTGTTTTAAAAATTATTTTGTTCAATGTCTGTTTAATGTTTCGCTTGCAGCGTAAAAGAACATTACATAAATTATATTTTCATCGATTTTTTCACGAAAATGTCCATATCGCTCATTAAAAAAAAAAATTCAGTATTTCGAACATAGCACTTTATATAGAAAAATAAGAACACTTAATAAGTGTTGAAGAGATGAGTGTTTTTATTTTTCCTTTCATATTAAGCAATTATTGAATGAGAAAGAAAAATTTCTCATTCAATAAGAAGATGAGAAAGCATAATTTCTCATTTTTTTTTTCGCAAAATGTTCGCAACATCGGTGAAAACGGTAATGACTTCAAACTACAAAATGGTTCAACGAATGTGATATACATAATACAGAATGTCTGTCAGTTGTCTAATTATCTTATCCATTAACACGCTAGTGATTTGAGATCAATTTTGTGTGAAAAATTTTCGTGACATGGAAAATGACGTTTGAATTATCGCTTATTGTACATATTGATGCCAATGCAAAAAGTATTAATATGTGCAAACGATTTGTTTGGTTATGATAATTTATTTATGGCGACAACGAACCAAATAAGAAATCAAAAAAAGGTTCCAAACTGTCAAACAATATTAAGGTTAATTACGCTATAAAATTATTACTTTGCAAAACTTTATTCGTTCTCGTCAATATTTTCTGACAATTTTCGAGGAAGAGGAACAATATTTGGTTTATGAATTGTGCACATGTTCATGCTTGATTGCCACTTTTAAACAGGTAGAATTTCAATTTCAATTTTACTTACCTTTACATAATCATAAGCCGTTCGCTTTTATTATTACTATTATATGCATTGGGTCATCGTCCAATGAAAATTCCATGCGTAAACAATAGAAAGAGAAGCCGAGCCATAGATAGAGAAAGAGAGAGAGAGTGAGAGAGAGAGAAAGGGTGAGGAGGGACCACTCGAATTCTGATAATACATATTTCAATTCGTATTGAATTAATTTCGAACTAAGAATTGAATTAATTTCAAACAAACGTTCAACGATGCGTAATCATAACAAACACAATGGCATTTATAAACGAGTTTCGTTGCAAAATGAATTTTCGATATTTCAATCGAGAAATAAATGTGGAATATTTCACTTCACTCATGCTTGAGCATAAACGTCAACATATTGAGAACATTGAGAATAATATTGAATATTTTCAAAATCGATCGTTTTTCCATCGCATGTGTTGGATACGAAACCAATTTTGCAAACATGTTTTTGCATATTCCAAAATGAGATTTAAATAGAATTTATAGATTGAAAAGTGGGCGCGATTGACGTGCGTTGATTTCAATCATACGCAATAGTGTGTGTATTCAAGTATTTTAATTGTGAAAGTATTACCATTTTCATATTAGTATTTATTAATCGGTGAGCACACGCAAGTTATTGATTGAGCCTGCCAATTCGTCTCGTTCCAATACAATATTTAGTTGCTTCGTATTTTTCTTTTCTTTTTTCACAATAACCTGAATATTTTTTTTCTTTTAATTAATAAACATAAAAATTGCTTCAAAACTTCATAACTAATATACACGGTTAACCTTCATCACATGTTGATTTAATGCTATTGATATGATTTCATTGGTCTGTCTGAAAGTTACAAAATACCTGAACTATAATCATTTGGACATATGCATCGAAAAATCTATTTTTTTTCCTTCTCTCAATCTATGAGCGGTTGAACATGAATACGATAAAAATATTTCATTCGAAACTGACCTGATTCTGTAAGTTTTTCGTTAACGTACTCTTTTTCCATGATGTTAAATTTACCAAAAAAAAAACGTCTACCAACAAACTTTCGGGTTCGTTCACTGTTTTTCAACACATTTTCCGCTTTTTCCATTAATTTTCCATTCATGACACAGATTGTACAAACATTTACATTTTGAATATTTTGTAAATAACAAAACGAAAGTAAATTGCGACGCATTTACACGGAAAGTGCATCCATAACTTTTGATGCGCGCATAGTCTTTCCATTCATAAGCATGAACGAAAAAAAAAATTGCAAAAAAATATACTATAGTTATAAGTAACTATTGAATGAGCTATGCAGTGTTAGACCGCATATAAATGAACCGAAGACGAAGAGAGCGAGAGAAAAAAAAAATCCAAACAGACACATAGATATTTGAAACTTGCGTAGGTACAAAACGTATTTAAAAAAAAAAATCTGCGAGACAAACAAACTCTGTAATTAAGGCCAATAAAACTATATTCAGATTGAATTGAATAGAGTAACATGTAAAATAAAAAAAAAATGCAAATCTGATTTAATTCTCATTCCAAATGTATTTTACATAAAAAGAAAAAACTTTGAAACTATTACAGAAAAATTAAAATTGTTTTGCGGCAAACAAAAGTACTGAAGCTAAAAAGAGTAGCGAGCAAGAGAGAAGTTATTTGTTTTTAAAGAAGCTCACAAAGAGTAGAAAATTGTTTGTTGCATCTCAAAAACTTAACCATTGTGGTTTTTAATGAGTTTTAATAAGCCCATTTAATGTGACTATCCGGATCAAATTTTGACAATCTATCCGGAACGAAGTTTGAAAAGGAACCGCGCATATCTTCTCGAAAAGTAATTACCATTGGCGTTACCATTATTTGAATCGATCAATGAAGCCGATGATTTTTCCTGAGCATATTCCTTTCCGGTTGTACGTCGATTGATATCGGCTATTGCATTTCGTAAATGCGGTAGAGCTGGTTGCTGTTGTGGCTGTTGTTGATATTGTTGTTTGAATTGATTTTGTTGCACAAATGCACTTTCATTCGATGCTTCAGTATAACTATCGGTTTGATATTGTTTGGTTGTTACATCGAATTTCTTCTTAAAATTGATCGGACGGAAGCCATTTCGATGGGTTGTCAAAAAGCGATATGATGTAATTGGTTTTGGTGTAGTTGTGGTGGTGGTTGTTGTTGTCGTTGATGGAATTGTTGTTGTTGTTTGTATGGTTTGTGTGGTTGTATATTCGTCAATCAAATCATCATAATACTCATACTCGGTAGCTGTATCAATTCGTCTATCAGCCAAGTCTTGAGTTTTCGCATTCGCATTCGCATTATACTGAATGTATTGACCAGATACACCAAAATGGCTAATGCTTATGGTTAGCACCAGAAATGACACAACTATGTTATTCTGTAAACAAGGAGAGAATGAAAAGAAATAGAAGAACTAACAACAAAACAATCCGAAAAATAAATAAACAACAATGAGTTTTTGAGAAAAAAAAAAAAAAAAAAAAAAACAAAACAAAACACTTATAAACCTAGTAAAACCACGCAAATGAATGATGTCGCGAATCAATGGCGCATTATGTCATCATTGTCCTCATTCAAAGTTAAATAATTAGGTAAATGTATTTTTGGATCTCTCATAGATTTGAAATTTAAATAGAAGACAAAACTGGTTATTTCATCACAATAAAACCTTAGCAAAAGCACAAAACAATGCGCTCCACTTAATTTATAATCACAGTTAAAATGTTTTGATTGCTTCGATTGATTCTCTATTGTACGTTTCGATTAAATCGTATTCATTATGCCTTAAAACCAAGGAAAAACAAAAAAAAAAAAAAGTCTCTTGAAAGATAGTTGAATGAAAAAGAAGTTGTTTATTTTGATCGAGAATTCATCAACAACTTTAGCTCGTTTAAAATTTTACAAACAAATCAGGCGAACGCTTTGTATAAATGCCTATTTTAATGCAAAACAGTGATTCCATTGAAAGTTGTTGTGATTGATTGGAATCGTGCCCAATATTTTCGAAACTAAGGCATTTATCTATTTACAAAATCTTGCTATTCGTTTATAATTAGATGGATTTTGTACAACAGCAATCAAGTGCGATTTGAATTCTAATCGATGCAAATTCATGAGCAAATCCATACACAAATTCCATGCGAATTGAGATAAAAAACAAAATATCGTTTGTATATTTTACTTTGAAAAATGTGCCAAAGCATTTGCCATTTATAAAATGGTTAACATTTTTGGACGAAGAAAGTAAAAAAAAAAAAATAAAATGCCGTTAAGCACTAACTGATTCAATTATACAGAAACTATGTATGTAAATTGTTAACAATAAATTTAATGGCTATTTATTTTGTTATAATTCATTCATTGTGTTTACGTGTAATGACAGAGACAGGACGTGTGGAGAAGTAAATAAAAAAATGGAATTTATTATTATCATTTTCATTAAATTACTTCACAAAGTGAATAAAAGTAGCATCCGTAGTATTAATTTACCATAATTCTTTTTTTTTCTTTCTTTCTTTCTTCTTCTTTTTCTTTTTCGTTTCACTTGCTGTGTTGATGCTTCTTATTGTTCCTTGTTCCGTTTGTGGTTTTTATTTATTTTTAATTTAACTCGGTTACTTGCTTATAATTTTGTTAACAAAGTTATTTAGCTTGACGGGAGGCGCTTCGTATTTTCTTTCACTTTAATCTCTAACTAATTTGTTTGAATGTACATATTATTTTATCGAGTATTCTTCATAAATAACGGGTTTCATTCGAGGAATCAGTTCTTGTTCTTGTTGCAACACAATTTCACTGTTATATTCAAATTTGTATGTGTCAGTCAGTGTGGGTTTCAATTTTGTTATTATTCTCTTGTCATCGTTATTGTCTTTATCGTTATGGTTGTTGTTTTTTCTCGCCGAAATTTTATTACGCACTCTATTAGCTCAATTCAATTTTGATGGCAATAAATTTTAATGAAATTTTATATAAAGTAATCCCGATTTTATACGTTTTATGTTTACATTAGTCTGTTGACTGAAACGAAAATGTGTTGCATTACACTTTGGTTCCTTTTTAAAGATTCTTAAAACTTTTCAACACTCAAAAATAAATGACATACTGTTGAATAGCACCCGAAGCAATTCACCTTCAAATTTAAACTGAACGCAAAAACCATCCGCCACAGAGTGAAAAAAAAACGTGTTTCTACTTCAATGAATTATCTTATGCGTAATTTACAAAAGATTGTTTTTTTTTTCTTTTGCTTTGATTACGGAGCGGGATGGTGTCGTCAACGGCAATGTTTTGTTTGTTTTATTTTTCGTTGATTTTGTTCCTGTTCTCTTTTTATTTTTTTATTTTTTTTCTTTTTTGTCTCTTTATGCATGTGTCAAGATTGCCTCTTATTCGGTGGGGTATCCTTCAGTTTATTCCTTTTATTCTCTCTTCTTTTATATTCATCGCTGTCTATATCCCCTTTGAAAGCTATTTTTACATCGATAATAATCGTGTGTTGAACGCTCACTTTTGATTTCAGGTAAAATGTGTTATTTATATAAATTCGTTGTATTTTTTTTTTTA
The DNA here is from genome assembly GCA_029041755.1 of Resseliella maxima. Taxonomy (NCBI): domain Eukaryota; kingdom Metazoa; phylum Arthropoda; class Insecta; order Diptera; family Cecidomyiidae; genus Resseliella; species Resseliella maxima. Next base: position 68,413 of record JAQOWM010000267.1, on the reverse strand, counting down.
TTTTCTTATCCTTCGATTTTTATTTATGGTATGCTCACCATAATTGATGCACTTACTACTGGATCTTAAGAGATTTTTGAGCACCTTTTGTTTCGTTTGCAATCCCTTCGATGACTGTCAATTCAAACACTTGCAGTGCTTCGTTTGAGCGTTAACAAATGACTTGTTTATGTTGTTTTTTCTTCTTCTGCTTCGTTGCAACTATATTGATGTTGCCGTTGTGTTTGTTGTTGCTACCATTATAAAGCTACCGCAATTGCTACTGAAAATAAAGAAGAAAAAGCGTATCAAAGAAAATAAAAAGTTGAAACATTAAATTGAATGTGTGATTCGCGATTGTTACAGGGTGTCACATGTGAATTGACAAAGGTTACAACTTGAAAGCCATAATCACATGTTACATGTCAAATTTGGAATTGTTCCAAAATAATGACAACATACATGTTCTTCGATTTGATATATATTTTGAATCATTGTCAATGTTGAAACACACTGTCTCTTGTGAAATGAATCAAAAAAAAAAAAAAAAAAAAAAAAGACAAATGGATAAAAAAAAGATACATGTAACTAAAGCCAACATTTGGTGCGCGTGTATTGAGTGCCGTTTTACTCTAGATTTTTTTAAAGTGCATGTGCTTGAAGTTTCAGTTGATGTGTTGGCGGGCTCAATGCATAAGTGCACACGATGTTTGCAAGGCAGATAAACAGAGAGAGAGGCAGAAAGAATGAGAGGCGGCTGAAGAGTATGAAATTATTTATGCGCGAACAAGAGAACGCGAATGCGCGCACCTCTTCATTATTTCATTTTTATTTGTCGTGTGTGTTTGTCTTTTTTTTTTTTTTTTTTTTTTTGCATTCTTGTTTGTTGTGCACATCGACAATTCACACACAATGAATATGAATAAATAATAAAACATCACATTCACAGCACAATTCGCACCCAACAGGTACCATTCACAATTTCTTTTTTCTTTTGCATTTTTCTTTCTTTTCGCGTTGAAATCACGAAAATCATTCAATAGATGTTTTGTTTTCCTTCACGAATACTCATATATGCTATCCAAAAAGAAACATCGAAAGCGAATGATATAATTTGATTGCAATATTTTAATACTGATGTTTACATTTACCAACTCGCACCACATTTTTTGTTTCGAGAAACATTTTTGACAATTACGTTTGAACCGCAAATTTACCTGAAAATGGTGACTTATTTATTCAAAAATGTTTAAAAAAAAAACCTTTCTTGTTGTAAGCGACAACAGACAAAGAGAACACGAGAATAAAAGAAGAGGTAATAAAATATTTTTAATGCTTCGATTGAATTGTATACGGCGACTGAGCTCTTTGGTCGTATATATTATCACTTTTAAGCAGCAACCGTACTCAATCGCATAATAATATGCATATAAAAGAGTAAAACTGGTTAAGATTTACGAGCAACGCTCAATGAGTTTGGACTGTTTTTTGGTGTGTACTACAGTGTACGACGGTATTTATGTTTTATAAACCGGCAATTATGCGAAAATTGTTTATTTTTTCGCGCCGAGAAATTGCGCACATACCAAATGTAATTATTGTGTATGCTCAGGTGTGGCCTTGTGATTTTATGCGATGACGGCTCCTTCAGACACATAATAAAAGACACACAAATGCTTATAAATAATGCAAAAAAAAAAAAAAAACACAACACATTATCTCTTTAAATACAAACTGACAATTGACCACTGCCCATTCTGAATATAAAGAAGATTTTGATGAAAACAAATTGTTCTATCTGAACAAGGCTCTTTTTTTCAACTTAATCACTTTACATGATTATTGCTGCTCATATTGCAATACTCAATTGCGACAAGTAGATTTTTCTTTCCATATACTCGTGATGCACTTGCTGCGTGTAATCTTTAGTAATATGATATGGTTTTTTTTTTTTTAGCAATTGCGTGGTTGATCTGTTCATTGCCAATAAACGACGAACAATTAATGGAGAGGTATGTTACCATAATTGGTGGTGCGGTTGATGATGCGAAATCCAAATAAGTCAATAATAATATTCAATAGTTCCGTGTATGTTTATTCTTCTTTGTAATTTTTTGTAAGTTAAGTCAATTTGAGTTGTGGTTGTTCGATATCATCAACATCAATTGTAGAGGAAAATGAGGGAATTTCCGACAATCGACGAGAAAATGCGGTAAATTAATAATTATAACGTGCCTTATCGTAGTGTTGCATCGCATGACATCAAAGTAACCAATCTATTTATTGTTTTTAATGGGCATTGGGTGTTTTGTTTTCTGACCCATTCGTTGTATGATATGTGCCAGTTGGTACCTATGCATCGTATGATCGATTAATTGATAACTGAAACTTAACTAATGTGTTTGAAGTCAATTGCACGCACTATAGCACTTAAACAACTATTCAATAGCAATCAAGTGTATAGCGACAGTAAAATGCGCTAAAAAACCAAAACCAAAAACGACAGCAACAAAAACTCCAATCAAATTACATCCATTATCATATTGACGACCTAGCCATTATTATTGGATGGTCGAATAGCAGAAGAACAAAAAAAATTCGATTGCATTATGCAAACATGAAAAACTTTTTTATTTAAAAAAAAAAAACGCAACTTCAATCATCCATTGGAAATTCACAGAATATGTGCTTTATAACAACAACAAATGTGTTTAACTGTGAATTTAATGCACTTCAACAACCAATTCAAATTTAACTCAATGTAAATGCAAATTACAAATTGCAAATGCTCTAAATTACCAATTCGTAACCATTCATTTTCGGGGAGTGAATTCCATTCAAATTCATGATGACCTTGTGATTCGAAACAGATTCCATCAATTTGCCACAGCATTTTGGGATACAATCGATTTAAAGTTGTTGTGTTTTCTCTCTTTAGCTCTCTTCCTTTCTCTCTCTCTCTCTCTCTCTCTCTCTCTCTCTCTCTCTCTCTCTCTCTCTCTCTCTCTCTCTCTCTCTCTCTCTCTCTCTCTCTCTCTCTCTCTCTCTCTCTCTCTGTGCCTTCTTCTCTTCTTTCATCTGTCTCTTTCTTTCTACATCACTTTTTAGCTATAAATTGATGTTATTATTCAATCAATGTTACACATGATGCAAAAGTATTTTGTGCAGTGAATGAGCGCGGGCAAGTATGCATATGGGTATGTCAGCAATGCTACAAACCATTCATCGACATTCATTGAACAATTCTAGATTTAATTGATTTTCGCTCATCCAGTTTTGGCAGGTGATGATGAGAATTTGATAAAAAGCTCACGAAATAAAATTGAAACGCATGTGAAATGGTTGCAATCACTGCATCGAATTTTCCATTCGAAAATAAAACAAAAACAGTGAAAAGAAGAAAAAAATAATATGGTATAATCACATATCAAATGAACTACATTCAATATACACGTTTAAATCGTTTCTCTATTCAAATATAAACTTGGTTAGATTTGAACAAGGTTAATTGAAAAATAAATAGAAATTACGATGGATAAGAGAGAAAATTGAAATTTTCGCTTGCAAACTTGTTGTTGTTGTTGTTCGCTTGCAAACGAATGTTTTGTGTGAACGAACAGTTACAGATGTACACTATACACTATACACTACACACTGCACACGTGTGCATAAATGTAACAAAAGCAAAAGTGATTGAACAGACGAGAATGATTACAAATTCAAAAGACAGTGCGTGTTTTCATACAATCATTTACGTATTTCTTTTTTGTGTTTTTTTTTTCGTGATTTTAATTCATCGTCTCCGCTTGCATTTGTAAATGAAAAACAACATTGATGCAAATGCATACTAAAAATAAATTGGAATTTTCAAGATGAGCCTCAATGTTTCCAATTGCAATTTATTTATGAATGATGGCATATATGAGCAATGGTATGTGATTAGCGTTTTGAACTTTTACTTAATGAAGCACCTACAAACGAGCAACGATATTGAGTAATTTACAAAGCTATTCACTTTCCCCTAGCCTTAGATTCCATTGTAATTTCATGAATCACCATTGCTTTGAATACGAAATGATTTTGCTTGACGGCAAATCAAAATATTCAAATACGCCCAACAGCAGTCAGTCCAATTATTTCAAAAATCTATTGTTTTATAAGGAACGTAATATTCATAAACTGCATCGTATGTCTGTATTTGTTTATATTTATATGGATGATAGATGCTCAGGTTCACAGGTTCATTATCATTTTTATTCACATTGAAATTATATGTACGTGATTATTATGAGTTTAAATAAGATGGCAATTTCATATTGTATTATTAGTATAATGCAAGAAAATCCATCGAAAAAGAAGAAAAAAAAAAACAAAAACTTATAATCAGAAAAATAAACCAGGTGAAAGAAAAGAGAGATAAAAAAAAAATCGCAAAAACTAAGTCAATACATGTTCCACAAACAAAAGTATACATCAACTCATATGATAACCTTTATTTAATATATAATTCTAGACAACATACTATCGGAGCGTGTGTACTCACTTATCCATTCGCTTGTTCACTTTAGTTAACTGAATTTTTACTTACTTCATCATAGTAAATATTTCAACGGTTGTACGGTTGTATGTTGTTATGCTTAACCAAAAACCCAAAAACATATATATTGTATATATGAATATATTCGTTGTTTGCTTCGCTCAGTTAGTGTGTGCAAACTTTTTCATCTTATTCAGAATGAAAGGTCGATCGGGGAAAATGTAATTCAACGATAAATACCGATAAAGCCGCTTATTGGAAACGCATGAAAGAGCAAAATGCCCATAAAATATAAATATCATTTTATTTTTGTCTCAAATGATTCATGGCCGTTTGTCAGCAGCAAATGGCAATGCGTAATCGATGGCAACAATAAATATTAGCAATAATGCTAGACAAACCATAAAATATGATGTGGTTGAAGTTAAGATAAAATTTGATATATGAACAATTTCAATTGAATCGGAAAAAAACGAGATCAACCGGAAGTAATCGCCTTGGATGACGTGACTCGCATCTTTCTCATCGTGCCAAAAATTAATGACAATAATCAGTAATGCAAACGAATGAGATAAATGCAAGATAGCAATTTTCAACTCACGATTAACTTAATCAATTTAATTGCACACCAATGATTAACTCTCATTTTAACATCAGCAACCATATCGATTCCATATGACACATTCATCAGTTGAAACCTTATGCTGGAAAATTAATTCTTCACACAGCACAATACTGTCAATTATATTATGAATGTATGTATAAATTATTGCTCAAGTTTTCAACATTTAAATGTAAACTGACGACCACAATCGATGCGCTTCAACACATTGGATACGTTTACAAACATTTTCCGTATTTGATGCAATGCAAGCGAGCTTACTATTCGTTAATATAAAGCTTTACCATAGACAATGCAATACAATATTAAATGTGAATAGATTGGAGGGTAATCATTTAATTTATGAGGATAAATGAATTTCGAAGGTTGGCAACCATATTTCATGGTATTTGCGTAAGTCGATAATATTCCCATGTTTACGACAATACTAGCAACAACAACTACAATGAGAGAACAAGAAGAAAGTCAGACATTGTTCGTCCTCCTGAGAGGCAGTTATCGATTTTCAAAGCACTAGCATTAACTTGAATCGCTAAAGCCCAAATAAAAACATATTCCCAATGCCGATTTTGATTTGATTGGCGTTTTATTTTTCGGCATTATTCGGAATAATCTTCATTCCGTTATTTCAAAAGGCAAATATAAAGTAAGTGTGCGTGTACAAAGAAAATAAACAAAGATACAAGCGGGAAAATAAATTCAATTACTGTTATTGAGTTTTCCAACCAACAAAAAAAAAGAAAAAAAAAGAAAAATTGGTAAAAATACAAATGACTAGGAGAGTGAAAGCATTTCATCTATTCAAGCGATTGTTTGTTGAACAAACGGATATTACTATTTTCATCCGTTTCCATTTCCATTTCCAATCATTTTCGGCGTGAAGCTTACGGTTGACTTTTTGTAATTCATTAAGCTTACTTTTTGCCGGTAACGCATTGTACATTGACATTTGTACGTTGATTCGCCGTACCCAAAAATAGGGAGCGAAAATGAAAATATTACATCCATTTTCATTGTTTCACAATAATAATTCAATCGATTTGCCATCTACGACTGTTCTGCCATTTTGGTGCACCGAACAAATGATTTTGTTAACGTGTTAAACGTTTATTACACAACCATTTTTCGGGCTCTTATCTTTATGCGGTAGAAATGCGCAAGTTGGTGAGCACGATTTCATTAGCGTTTACATTCAGTCAAGCACAAGCATGCATCCTCATTAAATACAATGGGATCTTCCTCTTCCACTATCTTCGTGCTTATTGTCACATTTTGCCGCCGAATTTTCTCATTTATAATATTTTTTTCATTCTCATTATTCTCTCTCTCTCCCTCTCTCCCTCTCTCCCTCTCTCCCTCTCTCCCTCTCTCCCTCTCTCCCTCTCTCCCTCTCTCCTCTCTTTTTTTTTCTTCCGTCTCGGTTGGTATATTGCTACTGAGCTGACAGTATTGGATGTCAGCCTGCCTGATGTTGCCTGTCAATCGAATGAAATTCCGATGTGTATTCAAATGTAAGAAAAAAGAAATGTGAATTTACCACAAAACCCTGGCAATGACTTGTGTAAAATATGTGTGTGTGTATGTAGTAAGTACTTGGTGAGTGAACACCAAATGTCGCATTGCCATTGAATTTTTGACAATGGCATCTCATTTGTCATTTCACAAGCAGTTCGCCTTGACACGTTCAGGAGATTCTACACAAATGATGGTAACTCGGACTCATAGCAATAGAAATAGTGAAGAATGTTTTTCAGAAAACTCTTTTCTTTCAAACGTTTTCAAAGTTCGACATGCACATCTTGCGAGACCTGAAACGGCCGTAATTATATAAAAATTTTGGTCGTTGTCGTCATCATTATTGTCGATCACGACAAAGCAATCACAGTCGTTGGTTTGGTTTCTCTGTCAGAGTTTTTATCTGTACTTTGCTGTTTTTACTTATTTATATAAAATCGCATGGTAACCATTCTTTCATTTTAATTTTCTCTCATTGCCTTATATTCGTCTTCAATCGTTGATTTATTTTTGTTTCGCGGCTTTTTTACTTTGCTTCAGCTTCTTCTTGGCATTTCCATTCAGTCTATCTCTCGCTTTCGCTCTCTCTCACTCTCTCCTTCTTGATTTCGCTCTCTCTCTCTCTCTCTCTTGTATCTCTCTCTCTCTCTCTCTCTCTTTCTTTGGTTTTTCTATCGGTCCGCTTTTTTACCACTGAAATTCGTCACAGAAAATTTATGTCGATAAGCCCTTATCTCTTTATTACAAGACAGTTGTGAAAAAAAAACCAGTGACATCTTTAAGGGTCTTATTATGTTAGGCACAAATGTGAAAAATATCGTCTCACCAATCGTGCTATAAAATATTATGAAAAATGGTAGCATTTGTAAAACGTTTAAATACTTGTATATACATCACACACACACACACACAAACATACAAAATCATTCTTATCATAGTTTCTATAAGACGATTCGAAATGGCAATACATTATCGCTTTGTTTTTGTTGTCAATGAAGCAAAATGTATGTGATTGTAATGTGTTATTATACTTTCAAGATCGTTTCTGAATGGTTTTTGTCAGTCACAAACCAACAAGAAAGTGATAAAGGGAAAGATAGAATGAGAGATGGATGAATTTTGAGCGATTACCAAGTTGATATCATTTCATGACATCCAAATGGATTTTCATGAACTTTTGAATGATGTGATAGCGTCATTAGCCGAATGTACAATTTTACAATGAATTCAAAAGAATTCTTGAGATTCATCAAATTTGAAATGTCTTGTGATGGCCAGTTCAGATAAAATGAAAACCGAAGAGTGGGAGAATTAAATTAATTTGTTCATTGAACGGGCACAAATTTTTAGCGGAAGATGCGAAATGATAATGGATATTTTCGAGCCTTCGTTCTCTGTACAAATGTAAAAAATAAAATACTGTTTCAATGGCATTTTGAGGTAGTTGATGGGGAACAGAGAGGACGAGTAAGGCCATCGACAACGATAATAATTTCCGACATTCATTACATTCATAATAGAAAATGTACAAAAGTTGCTTGCCTGCCTACTTGCCCGTTTTGCCTGAAAATCATACCGAGCAAAAAGAGAAAAGGGAGAGCAAAAATAGCACGCATAAAATGCATTTACATAAGAAATAACATACACACAAAAGACGGCTATTCTCATGTGTTTTCTTTTCTCTTCTCGTTTCGTTTCGTTTCGTTTCGTTTTCGACCCGCTTTATAACCATACCACACATAATGGTTTCCATTTTATATGTTTGCTCCATCGTTTGCTTTCCATCGTCCCGATTTTTTATTCAGTCATTTCATTTTAAATGGCTTTTTCCTTCTGTGTTTGATCATAGCTTATTTTTCAAAGTTTTTTTTTTCTTTTTACTCGTTGTTGTTGTTGTTTTTGTTCTTCTTTGCTGCAAGAAAATTCAACGTGGTGCGTTACAACGTTCGAAGATTTTCTTTTTACAAACGTGGCACATTTTGCAGGCACTGCACGAATATATTGTGATGTTTGTAATTTCGTAATGTCGTAAAGAACTTACCAGAGAAATCAAGCTATCGAAAGAATAGCCGGAGGATCTTTGCCGTTTTTTCTTCTTACTCGCCTACAAGCGATTATGTTTTTTTATTTTCTTCTTCTTCTTCTTCTTCTTTTTCTTCTTCTTCTTTGCTATTCGGATAATGGCTGTGAGCGAATGGTTTTGGTTCGACACATTTTCGGACACTGTCCATCGATGTTATTTTTCATTATTGAAGTCTATATATTATTATAGAAATAGAAAAGCAGTATTCTGGAAGGAAACACTGGTTTTCAATTTTATTCGAACACTGTTCGATGCAATTTTATCCAAGACAAGAATTTTTGAATGGAAAAAGGTAATCATACCAAGTTTATATTACTATTTTACATTGAAGTCATATTGATACGATTCTATGTTGAAGACATGATGAACATATCGTATAGCTGCAGGTATGTTGATAAATTCATGATGGATCATAGCTCAATACCAAAAGGATGATAAACATTTTCTACAAAAAACGTTCATACACACAGTAGAACATAGAACATTTATGTGCTCGGGCTGCCATTGTCACAAATCAAATGTACATAGGAAGCGGAAAATGCACGTAATTATTGTTTGAAGAAATAGTGAAAAGCACACATACGTGAACCGGAAACGATATAAGAAATCCACTAGCATTCTCATTTCTGTTCAGCTTCGATAGTGAAATAAAATGGTAGAAAAACTATGATGAATAACAACAAATATCCAAAAGCTGCCATAACCACTCAACAGTCATTCACCACAGCTATACTCAAAGTGACTGAACATCATTTCGTGTCAGAATATGACTCAACCAGTCAGTCTTTTTTGCTCACTCTCTCTCTCTCTCTCTCCCTTTACATATCTCTGTCTCTCTTTTTCACATTCTCCATTGAGAGAATTTATCAACCGCACAGTTCGTTAATTGTTGATTTGCGTGTTCGCTTTTCTTCTAACAATATCTATCTATATATTCCTTACTTTGCCTACATCTATACAGCACCTGAAATGCATGCTGCATTATTGCCATTTTTCATCGCCTGATGTGCTTCGTTACTTCTTTCCAATTCCCTTTGTGTGTGTGTGTGTGTGTGTGTGTGTGTGTGTGTGTGTGTGTGTGTGTGTGTGTGTGTGTGTGTGTGTGTGTGTGTGTGTGTGTGTATGTTTGAATGAGTTGGAGAGATTTCGGTATGGGTGAATGTGTTTGGGAACTTTATTGAGAACAACAGAAATATAGGAAAAAATAAGAAAGAGAAAAAAAAAACCACTATCATCATAGAGAATTTACACAATTGCAAAAGCTGCTTAAGAGAAAATTGCTTTCTCTTTGATTTCCTTAATTGTACGAACTTTTCTTGTTGCCTGTAATTTCTATCGTTCAGGTTATATTTTCATTTTATTCGCTGATAATGAACTACATATATCATAATATTTCAGCTGTTGGAGAGTGCAATGCTTTTTATGAATTTATCGTACACGATATTATTAAAAACGAACCGTCTGAAATGCGCAACTTAACACATTTTCATTTTGTACAATTCCTCTCACTCTCTTCTCCATCGCCTCCCCCTCCCCCCATTTTCTCTTGCACTCTCTTGCTTTCATTTTCAATCGACTGCCATTTTTTCCAATGCCGAAATGTGTTGGCATTTTATGAAAAAGTATGAGCACAAGAAACTTTAAGTGAATCCGTTCTTGATACATATGCTCTGGTTTTACGTTATGTGTAATCGAATTTCCAGTTTTTTGCTGAACTTTTTATTTTTGGTTATTGTTGCTGTTGATTACCAAATTCGCTGCTCAGTTCAGTTGAAGTTTTATTTTATTCGTTCTTTTTAAACAGTAAGTGCAATGCACAATAATCCCACGATAACCACCATAATATTCTTTATTTATGGTGATTGTTCGTAATGTTTTTTTTTCATCGACCAGATCATAAACTGATACAGTTAATGAGACACTGCAATGCAAGCCAACCATCGAAACACAGTGTCGACACGATGTATTTTTAGTTAGCATTTTGAAAAAAAAAAAAAACAAACAAAAAAATAAAAAAAGACATTGAAACATAGTGGCAAAAATCGAATAAAATCCATAAATAATCAAAATCCAATTTTGCACACGTCGATTTTATGACACAAAAAAGGGATCAATATGCCCGACCTGATTCGTTGTTTTTCTTCTTTTCTTCGGTTTTATATTTGAAAAATACTGAAATCGTCGTCAAACAAGTTAGTAAAACCTTTTTTTTTCTGCTGCTGCTGCTGTTGCTGTTGTTGTTGTTGTTATTCCATTGTGCCTTGATGCAAAGCTCTCACTTTAGTCGGTAACAACAAGGCAACATTGTTGTTGCATGAACAATTTGCTAGTGTTGCAAATGGGCGAAAAATCAACCATTATTCATTGAATTTGTTTTATGGAAACGGCTGTGACATGGGTTTTATTGTATCAATTGCGTATGAGTGTGTGATATTTTTTGTTTTCCATCGGGGTGTATAAAATATATATATATATATGACAAAAACATTTATCAGCCTCGTATCGTCATTCGTCACCAATTGTCACAGTATTTCGAATATAGAGTGAGATGAATCTATCCAGCGCGCGTATATTGTACATAAAATGCCAATGTGTGGTAGAGTGCAAAATTATATTCACTCAAAGTCGGGTCATTTTATATTTATTTTCTATGATCAGAATATAGAGCTTAGCTGGCATATAAACCATGGCACTATTCCTTCGAAATCTGTGTACAGTGTACACGTTATAATAACTGTATATTTCGAGTACCATTTGGTGTACATTTTGATATTATAACTATTCTGAATTAAATGCGGATATATACAATACATGACTCACTTTCATTAAGTGAAATTCATTGTTGCTAGCCGGGTAATTATGAAAATGAATTTTCAAATATTTAAACGAATTCAGAATCTCATATATCGTATCACATTCGTATTTACGTTAAAAATGAAGGAAAAAAAAAGAAAATATTGGAATTTGGATATAACACAATAAAACACTCACATCATCAACACTCATCCATCCATATCCCACGGCGATATATAGTGTGTTGGATAGAAATGCATAAAATTGTGATTGGCGAGAAGAAAAAAATAAACTAGCACTGAATGTGATAAAAGAGTACAACACATGCAATGATGATATGGTGAAAAATAAAATTGATGATGTTCGAGCGCGTCTTATGAACGATAAATTTGCCATTCAAGCGAAAATAGATGACGACAAGAAAAGGGACAAGATGGAGAAAAATCACCATAACCATAACGGGATATCAATGCAAACGAAAGTGACAAGTAACATGAGAAATATAATATACGATACTCAAATTATACAACATTTTCGCCAAATTGAACGTATGAATTCACCCGACAACATAATATTAAATCGCGCAATGCTTTTCGTCCGTTCGTTCCTTCGATAAACTTGTGAATAATAATATCCCGATAATTCTTATTTTGCTTGATACTGATTAGTTTTCAAACCAAATAAATTATAGCGTGTCAACCGTTCGAGTGTTTTTCAAAATGGAAAACTCTTACATCGGATTTGTCTGTTGCTATTGATAATGCTGGTACTGTTTCTATTGCAGTTGTTGCTAACAATGCACATAAATCAGTCCAATCAAATCACAAATAGATTACAAATGAGTGAGCCTCGATGTATACAATACAATAAAATACAGTACAAAACAGTACAATGCAGTGCAGTGCAATGCAATGCAATGCAATACAATGCAATGCGATGCAATGCAAAACAAAACAAATATGCTTCTCTATATACATACAAGTAAGCATTTTTGCTGACTGAGCTAATGCATTCAAGCAGTTGACATATATAAAATGTCGAAATGAATTGAAAGCGTACAATGTAAAATCCATTAAATTTTTATTCAAGCTCACTGGAAAACCATATCCTGCACTTTGCATTAACCAACAACATCAACCAATGGGTTTATCGTTGAGATATGCTCAAGCATTACATTGTATATCCAATAAGAACAAAGTTCATTTAATTCATGCTTTCTGAATCATTCATTTATTCATTATTTGGAATATTATTTGCTTGTCATTTTTCATATATTTTGTATTTTGCTTGCATATAGTAGTTTTTCCGTTTGCTTTTTCATTCCATTGCATCATCGATGTCAAGTGAAATGAATTACTAATTTTGTAAACCGACCACCGGCACACAAATCCAAATAATCGAGATGAAAATATAGCGTGGCTGGCCTAGTAATATATTGCATGTTATCATCAAGGTGAAATGCGTTTCATCAAGCTAATGGTATTGACACAACCAAACCAATTTCACTAAATATTTCTACAAAATGAATAATTCACACGCAATCCTTTCATCAAATGCAAAATTTAAATGATCGCAATTTTTAATGTTAGCAAATATTTCATTCACATCACTTTGCATACTCGTGTCACGGCTTTTTCAAAATAGCGACAAATTTCATTTAGTTTGATACGGTTTTTTCTCGCAACCACAATATGTCTAAAATACGACCATGCGAATAAAATGCAACCCAGCTAAAAATACCACAAAATATATTTCCATGACTGACAAAAACAGAGCAATTTATCTTTCATTTAATTTGCATCTTTCATTTAATCACAGTTAACAATGAGCAAAATTCAAAATAGAAAATATTATGTATTTTCTTTGTAATTGACTTCTTTATTTCAATTCATCAATTATTGATTACATCACATTTTTGGATCTTTGTACGATTTTTCCATTGTTTTTCATTTTCAGTATTATTCCTTATTACAATTCTGTGTCAGTGATAATAATAGAACAATTTCCTCAATTTCAATATATAATTTTACATATTTTTTTTTTTTCACATTTCGTTACAAACAATCTATGAATTCGATACCTTATTTTTTCTTATTATACATAGTTAATATATTATTCTATTGAGTTTATCGCTTCTATCCAGCTAGAATAGTCCATTTACATAAATAAATAGATTAGCTTAAATTGTAATTGTTTCTGTTGGTTTAAATCACTGCATATTTAACTAACAATGGGGTTGATGCGCACATCAGATACTGCCACTTTTTACAACCAACATATTTTAATATGGGGAAGCATCATAACATCAAAATGTGTCTGTGGCTCTATGCTTGTGTCTGTAATTATTAAAAAAAACTAAACCAAATTTAAACTAAATGATGGATTTATGAATATTTAACAGGAACCTGGAAAACAAAAGATAAACAAAATGTACCATATTAGTTGAATAAACCTGACATGTGGTTTGCGGTCATATCGCAATTATATAATATACAAATTAAGAAGCCAAAATACGCAAATGATACTACTCATCAACTTGTTATATACCTTTTGACATTGTATGTCTATTGATCCGTTTTCGGTTCTTTTTTGAGTAGATACCGAGTGGTCATTGAATAAATTAAGCCCAAACACATAGCACCGACCACCGTTCCTTGAGCAGCCACACGCAATTGCATTAAATAAATGCTTGTTGTCATTTTACCGCGATTTTTATAGTTGTATGCACCCAAACCAACGACAGCAAAAAATCCAGCCATTCCTACAAAGAGAAACATAATGTTGAAATTACATGTTAATCGACTAATTATTGAACATGATTGAGAAATCAGATGAAATCTTTGATTAAAAATAGAAATAAAACAACAAGCAACCTTTGTAATTTTGAAATAGAAACGGAAGTGACAAATTGCATTGATACATTTAAACAGTCGACAAGAACAATTAGATGTAGCATTGTGCATTATGATGACCTTGATAATGAAACCAGCATATGATGAAAATTCACATTTTCAAAAAAAGAAAATTGATTCAATTCATTTATGATGGCATTAAGTGGTGAAAATTTGTTTGGAATGATTTGTTTTTTTGCTGATTATGTGATTATTTGCCATTTTGATCACAGCTGATGCAATAAACTCCTTATCTAATGTAATTCACAATATCGATTTATCGAAATCGCACCTCATGGTGAGAATATAGTCATAAAATTGATGAGATTATAAAACTCATACGATGAAAATCACTTTCGATCAAATGGAAAACTACCAGCTCATCAATTTTGATGGTAAAAGTAATTGGACAAATCATTTCATGCAAATGCTATTTGAATGTCACGAGATCTACAGCAACGAACATACGTTTTGTTAAGTGAATATTTTGCGTGAATGTTTGTTTCGTAACACAATTTTATTCTATTTATATTACCAATTGGTACAAATGGTGAATCCCTTGATTTTTGAATCAATTTATTCACTTGACCCTCGCTTTCATATTCATCAAAACTGGATTTATTCGACATTTTTACTTTCGATTTTTTGTTTTTTTTTTTCGAACAACTTTAAATCACTAGAAAGTTTCTCAATGAAACTATAACAAATTTTTCTATTTAATTAAACTAAATGTTGTTTTTCGCTAATAATTTTAAACAATCACAGAACTTTTTTCATTATTCGCATTAAAACCCCGAAACGTTTTATATGATGTACGAATAGTTGAGTAATGATTATTCTCCGCTCAAGTTCATATTCGATTGAAGGAGAATTGTTACACGTGAAGAGAGAGCAAAAAATCATGTTCTCTTACGTCATATATACAAGCCGTGCGCATGTTTCATTGTTTCATTGTATGAGAAATGTAAAAGACCGAATTGTCAAACAGCAAATAGAATGAGCTTAGCCCGAAAATGTCAAGCAATTTACTGGTTGTATGTGATTTGGCGGTTGGATTTAAAATTGATAATATAAAATGTTTTACATTTGTTTAACAAATCTTTTATATGTTTGTAGACTTTTTTTTTTAATGAAATTTGTATGAAAAATTGTATAGTTCTAGTGAATCATTTACAATTCATTTTTATAAATAATTTTCTAGTTTTTAATTCCGGTTTTTAATGATCATTTTGTGAATTTATTCAGAAAAAAAGTTAAAATCCCTGGAGATATTTTCCCCATAAACTGAATATCTGACATTTTAAAATGTATTTGAAACAAATTGATTTCATTTTGTGATGAAGTAATAAATATTTTCCGAAAATATGTGAGACAAAATTGCCTTGCGAGTGAATTTAATTAACACTTTGCAAGTGCATCATACAAATTGCAAGTAGTAAAAACTTTAAGCATGGAAACTGGTTGTCAAGTTGTTTAAAAACTTTGTGTCCATGCTCATTAAACATTCTTTGATAAATTCAATTTAATGCAATGGAATCAAATAATGCATAAACGGTTTGGGGCGAAACCCAACATTTTGTATACTAAAATGTAAGACATGCAAAAACTTTATCAACCGTGTTGACATAGTGAGCCACTGGCTATAAATCACAAATGAAATGATGAATTTTCGTGTAACATAGAAATCTGATAGAAATTGAAAATAAAAACTAAAAAGCCATTTGAAAAGTTTGTGATTGTGTGTATAGTACCATTTCGTTATTAACAATTTTTTGGATAAGCAGTTATTGTGTTATGCAACATGATGTTTTGTTTTCATTTATGGAAAGAAAAATTCGTCGATTTTAATTCTTTAAAAATTCTCCCATTTTTAATTCAGAAGCCCATTTAATTGGGCATTTTCAAACTGGCTCATCAATTTTGGTTTTGTTCCTATCCACCACCCGGGTCTGGTGGGTCTGCAAGTAAGTTTCATCAATATCCAAATTCTATTTCATTTGTTTTATTTTTGTTACTTTGAATTCTTTTTGATATTTTGTATTGGTATTGGTTTTGCTTTCACATTGTTGCTATTGATGTTGTGTGTATAATAATTTGTTCTTACAAAAAGTAATATAGTTCGAAGAGCAGCTATCAAAGTAAATTTGTTGAATTAAAAAAAAAAAAAAAAAAAAAAAAATACTGTATATTTGATTTGCCCATTTTGACGTTTTTGTGAACAAATCCTTGCAGTAAATCCGATTTGATTGCTATTTCATATAAAGTCTCCTTGCGAATAAATGGTAATGGAATTGCCATTCAGATGGTTTTCCACTGACAACTAGCATATCAACTGTACAACTCATGAAACATCTTATCAAGTGAGTTTATCAAAGTGTTTGCAACTATAAATGGCTATTTTTGGCTCGGTATACATAGGCAAACATTCTTTATCATGGAACTTTTCATAGATAACATCAAAACCGGATTCTGCTGAAATGAAGTAACAAAAACGTTGATTTGATTTCTATTTGATTATTTTATTGTTCGCTTTCGTTCTTGTTCTTGTTCTGTTTCTTGTGTATGTAAATGTATAAATATATTTCTAACAAAATTTGAAGCAAAAAAAAAAAAAAAAATAAATAAATAAATAAATAAAAATTCGTAAGAAGAAATTTTCCAACTAATTGTTGCTTCTGTAATAATTTTGCTGTTTTGGCTGTTGTGTTGATACTTTGTTTTAATTTTTGATATAACTGTATTTTGTGGGGTGTGCGTATAAATCTTTTCAATAAAACGATGTGCTGCAGACACACATTGAATGAAACAAAGTTAACTTAGAGTGGAAAATGCTATAATCTTCTTTTTTTTGTCTTCTGTCGTTGCGTGTTCATAGCATCTTTTTTTTTTCTTTGCTCTTGTCATATATTACCGACACCATAATGCTTTTTGGTACGGACATTTTACGTAATAAATCTATTTACAAGTGCCATTCATGTTGGAAATCTGCTGAGAGAAGGCGATTACATTAAAACGATGTAACTCACATTGTCTGTCTAGTGAATCAGCATAATCTTTAATTTATGAATGAAACAATTCAATTCAAATATGCGAACTATATCTTTCCAGCTCACTGATGAACAATTGAGAAAGAGATACATTAATACGCTACTCTCGCGCCTTATTGCGAATAATAAGGTATTATCAAGACAAAAGGAGCAAATACACGTAGATTATGTTGTTCCGGATATAGATGTACTTGCTTTTGTTCCATCGTCAAACAGATTTGTACATAGTCTCTTTCGCCCTCGCTCATGTTCTCAGCACCAACCTCCCCCCACCCTCCCAATCCTCCCCCAAATCGTACTCAAATCTCTTTACACTGTTTCATTTTTCCATTCATTGCTCTCTCAACCATTTTTCATTCATTGCTCGCTTTGTCTATATAAATAACATTCATTGTTGTCCCATGAAAATTGCATTATTCCTAATATAACATTGTGAAAAAAAAAGAACTAAATTGAATGTTCAACCCAAAGTTTCTGTTTTAGTATTATCTTCATGTGAATTTGTTCAGTAACCAAACATTTCACATTTTTGTTGCATTTGTGTATGTGTGTGTATTTTCCACATTCATGCTATAGCAATATATCCAAAGAAATTGAGAGAAAAAAAAATACAATTACCAAATCTATCTATTGCTATCGATAAAAATTCAATAGGCAAAAATTCGGCACAGACAGACGAAGAGAAACAACGTGAACGACAGCGCAACGAACGTGAACTCAAACACGCAGAACTTGAAGCTCAACATCAAAAGGTTGTTTTTTTTTTTTTTTTTTTTTTTGTTTCTTGAAATCATACTTCATACTAATTTTTGCCTTTTGATTTTTGCCGTACAGCGAGAGCGTGAGCAAAAGGAAGCTCGTATGTTAGATCGTGAAATTCGGGCACAAGAACGACATCATCAATCTGAATTAAAAAAGCATAAAGAAGCTGCTGCCGCTGCTGCTGCTGCCGAATTACAAAAGCACGCAACACAAGTGCATACGCAATTAAGTCAATTGCAAAAGCATATACCGGCTGGAACACCACTTCAAACTCCACGATCGCCACGCGAATCACTTGATAAAACAGACACAAAAAGTCGCTTACATCACGATCAAAAAGATAAAAGTGAAGCGCTGGCGACTACAAGTGGATGCGTATCATCAACAGTATGTTTATAGAATTTCTTTTGCATTTTATTCATTTGATTTATTTGACATTTGTTATGAGCTAAAATATGTATTGATTTCTTTTAAAAGGATCCAAAAAGCCACTCATCACATGGTGGTGTACCATTAGCTGCACTTGCAACTGTGGCGCCAATCTTGCCCTTTGGAGTAACAACGCTACGCGATGATTCTACGGAAAGTGATCAGTCATTAATCGGATCGCAGCCACAGTCTGAGGCTTTTCAACGTTTCTTGTAAGTGTAAATATAAATTTTATTCCCTATAAAACCGTTGTTGGTCAAATTGTTCTCCATATGAAGAAAGCGATTGAGATAAGAAAAAAAAAAACACAATTCATTTAAATTCCATACCAATTATAAATATAAGAGAAAAAGTTTGAAAGTCAACAAAGCAAACACTGTTGAGAGAACCATGCAAAGTTTATGATTGATCTGTGAAACGTGAACTAGTTATGAAAAATCAAATGATTAATAAAAGAGCCAAAAAGTATTGAAAAAGGGAAAAGTTTCATCCATTTTTTTTTTTTGTTATTGTTGTTGTTCGTTGGAAGTTTTTATTGGAACGCAGAAAACAACTAAAATTTAATTTCCGTATTGTGCAAAGTTTCGCGTCGACTTTTCGAGATTTAATTAAGTAGCTGTTTTTTTCTCTTCATTATGTATGTACGATCCTTGTGAATGAATCCCAACTCAAGTGCATTGAATTTTCAACAAAAAGAAAATTATTATTCACAACTTACTTCAACCACCACATTTGATTTTAATCTTCATTCTATTCATTCAATCAAATTATGCGGCCCTCATTATGCACAGTTGCATATACTTTTTTATTGTTATCGAATGTTATCAGTGCGGCAAAGTGACATTTGAATAACGTTAACGGTGTTCATCACGAGACACAACTAAAATGAAGCACGTGCTCTTCCACACACACATACACACACACACACACAGAGAGAGAGAGAGAGAGAGAGAGAGAGAGAGAGAGAGAGAGAGAGAGAGAGCGAGAGAGTGAGAGAGAGTGATAGAGAGAGAGAGAGAGAGAGAGAGAGAGAGAGAGCGAGAGAGTGAGAGAGAGCGAGAGAGTGAGAGAGAGAGAGAGAGAGAGTGATAGAGTGAGAGAGATTAAAAGGCATGCACATACATTCACATACATAACTGTGGTTATAAATAATGGTGTCATAATCATTCTATACACAAACATAAACAATACCTATGCGCTGGTACCTTCCTGTATCCATTGTTAATTAACACCTCTGTTCATTCCATATAGAACATTTGAAAGCGTTTTCATTTTTGCATGCAAACACAACTGATACTCACGTGCGCTCTTTTCATCCGTACACAAATACATTGGCATTCCATTATATTATTCCGGTATGTTTTGGTTCATGTATAATGGGCATATAGTAAATTGCTGTATGTGTGTCGCAAAGCATGCTTTTGTGCGGTCTTTTTACCGCAACCCGAAATGAATGCACGAATAAAAGAGACAACTGTCTGGTGATATTTGACATGGCGCAAAATATACTCGTCTGATATATTTATATATAGGCGCAATGCAGTCTTTTCGAAGCGTTTCCACTTTTTTTTTTTGTTGAATACATTCTTTTTTACTTGGTTTTTTCGTTTTTTTCAACAATCTGTTATTTTCAAAGCTTGTCATCTGTGTGACAGACTTATTTTTAGCACTTTGATTGTTTGTTTTCTATTCTACGGATGCTTGAATGCATCTATTCTGTTGAATTTTACAAGAATGAATTCGATTTTACAGAACTAATTCAAGACATTGCACCAAGTACTTCCATTGTACACTTTACAACTTCCTCGACAGAGTTTCTGTTTTCGGGAAATATATAAGCGTTATCTAACTGTCGCAATTAGACTAAACATAATCGAATATGCTTATAGTGTATAAATAAGATTTATTTGGATTTTCTTTATAGTTTTTAGCTCTTTACAATTTGTTCCTGAAATTTTGGTATTTCGCGTTGCAGTTAGGCTAAGATTGAATTTCAATGCTTCACCCTATGCTTGACCCTATAAATTTGACCCTATGTGGTCGTAATAATTTGATCAAATGCCTGAAAAATTCATTTATGCCATAAGAAGGTTGAATTTAATCATCAAAGATTTCGTAATAATAATATATTGATAAAATTAATGTAATAATCGTGTGTGTATGTTTAAGGAACATTTTTCTCAATTGAGAAAATATATATTATTGGAGGTTTTTGTCATTTGTCCCTTGTCATTGGTTGAAAATCAAATCCGATTTCGGACAATTTTCCAAAAATATACTCAGTGTGTGCTAAGTTCATTTATTTTGTATGGCAGTGATTGGAAATGAGCAAAAATAAAATAAACAAAGCACCAAAAGAGAGAGAGTAGAATACCTTGCTTGCCAGTAGCCAGCATGTTCTATCGCACATTTCAAAAAAAAACAAAGACAAACAGCACATGATCTAATAATACTACCTAGCCAGTTATTGCGGATTGAAAAGGAGCGAATGCGACCAACAACAAACCCAAATGATTATAATTTTAAAAATGCCGTACAAGTGTGGAAAACATATGTGCCATACGCGCAGACAACAAAACGATTTTACCATGCGAAACATAGACATATATCGAAAATAAAAATCATAATAGAAAACGAGAGAATATTGGTATTATATAGTGTACTGTACCATGCCGTTCCGTGCATGCATTCTTGGGAAATTTCATCGACGTCGTTTCCATCGTGGACGTCGTTGTCGTTGTCGTTGTCGTCGTCGTCGTCGTCCTTATTTTTGTTGTTGGGCACAACGGGTTTTCTAGTGTATGAGTACGAATGAAAATGTGCAGAAATTGGATAGTAAATAGACGAGCATGAATATTCCCAGCGTTTAGTTTTACTGCAACATTTGAATCGTCGATAAGCGAAAAAAATTTCGCTATATTTTCGATTGCTAACGTGTGCCGTTTTGGCTATCGCCAAACGCACTCCATTTAATTATATATCGTCGGTTTCGATAGTTTGAGTATTGTTTATAGCACGAAATTAATTTTCACAACAAAGTTTTCACTGCCGGATGGTATGAAATACAAAAAAAAAAAACAAAATCAACAATATTCCATTGAGATGTAAAAAAAAAAAAAATACTCCAATATAAAAGAAAGACAATAAAACAAATTAATTAAAAGAGAAAACAAAAAAATCTCAAACAGATCGCGAAAAGCAAATGAAATTTTTCTGTCCGAATATTGCTCCTTTGTGATCACAGCAGTGCATGACATTTATTTATTATTTTCATTTCAACTGTGTATATTTTTATTCCGTTTCGGCTCCCAGACGAATTCGAGCCGAGAGAACATTAGCACACATTCGACGAGAGAAAAAAAAAATAGCGACCAAGTGACATTAACGAAAAGCCAATGGGCAAAAAAATACACAAGAAAAACAAACAAATTGAATATATTGAAACAAGAGTGAGTGGATGAGAGTGAGAGAGTGAAAAAAAAACTCGAATACTAAAATATTCGCAGTCGATGTATAGTCTCGTTTTATTTGCAAAGTAAATGGAATTAATTTAGTGTGTTGAATATTTGATAATTTTTTCCAATGTTTGACATCGCCTTTTTCTCTAGTTGAAATTTGCAAATAAATTGTAAACTGAGTTTAGTCCATCCTTCGTCTCTTCACACCCTGTAAAAACCGTAAATTCAATATTTTTTTTTTTTTTTTTTTTGTAGAAATTTCGTGTGCGTCAATATAATTTTGTGGTCAGAAAATTCCAAGTGATTGTGTATATTTTCCATTTGTTAAATCTTGTTGGTGTATGAGTGTGATGTATATTGTGTGTGTGCTTTTTTTTTCATTTTGTACACAAAAAAGCAACCGTTAGATGAAATATAAACTTATGTTCTTAATTACGCTTCGTACGGCATTGATATCGAAATGGCAAATCGAAATGGCAAATTCAATACATAACAGCAGACAAAGCATTCATCTCATCTCTATTGAATTAAATTTCAATTGATTTTGATTTTCACAAAGGATCAAGACGTTTTTGTGATTGGCTTGTGTGTATTGTTGAAATCTCTGCAACTGAATGGACAAATATATATTCAATTGCTTAATGGTATTATAGCCATCGTTATGTTTGATTCGAACTTTTTATTAAAGAAGAGAAAACAGACAGAGATTGGGAAGAAAAAAAGGCAAAGAGAGAAATAGAGAGGGAGAGAGAGAGAGAGAGAGAAACACACAGGAAAATTAAATCAATTGGTAACACACAAATGAGCTGATACAAAGAAACATTTATCAAAGGAAAAATAAAAATTTAAGATTGACTGAATAAAATGGGGAAATTTGAATCATAAAATGGAAAAAAATGAGTAATTCAATGTGACGGGCGTGTAACTAACATGGTATCGGTAAAATGAAATTTTATGTTTGCGTGCCACAGCAAATTTCAATTTTACACACTAACAACAATCCCTTTCACTGCCGCCCCACCGTTGTTCGTCTATCCTGCACATTCACCAACATTGTATACAAATATTGATAATTCACGTGTATATTCAAATGAGAAATACAAATTCGCGTTTAGCATTTCAATTTTACCAGGTTCTATTCAGGCAAATCCAATACACAAAAAAATTATGAATAAAAAAAGAAAGAAAGGGAGAGCGAGAGTGAGAGCGGAAGAGAGAAAAAGAAATAACATGTTTGATATGATGACGAGAGAAAGCAAATACAAAATGCTAAAATAATCCCTGTCTTTTATGTAATTGCATGTCCAATGTGAAAAATGATTATGACTATCAAATGAAATACA
The DNA here is from genome assembly GCA_029041755.1 of Resseliella maxima. Lineage (NCBI taxonomy): Eukaryota > Metazoa > Arthropoda > Insecta > Diptera > Cecidomyiidae > Resseliella > Resseliella maxima. The sequence continues at coordinate 44,954 of JAQOWM010000267.1, read as the reverse complement.
GACAATTTTGTGTATGTTGTGTGTGTTTGAAGAAAAAGAAGAAGAAGAAGAAAAAAAACCTGTTATGTGTGAGGTCATTTGCTAAAAATAAAATATCGAGCTTTGAGAAAAACCGCCTGCGAAAATGTGTGAACAGAAACAAGAGATGAAAGATTGCTGTCAACTAAAGCCAGAAACCAAAAACCAAAATGAGTATCGATTCAAATTGAAATGTGGATATGGTAAATTTGGGCGCTTTCTATTCCATTCGATCATTTATCACAGAAACAGGCAAAAAAAAATGCCCACAAGTAAACCGTGCAAACTTGATAAAAAAACCTTCAGAACAGAAACAGAAAAAAAAAGATAAATTTCTCTCTGCTCTAAGTATATGTTAGGAGGAGATGAAACAAGGACGACTGAAATGCACAATGTTCAGTTAACTAATTTACTTGATTTATTTTGCTCTTTGTGAATTTGCTCCGCATTGAAATCCACAAATTGTAATCCACATGTATCTTATGTTTTGCATAAATGAGTCAAATGAGACTGTGTGTGTTTTTTGATTTTTTTTTTTTTGTGTTCATTGTTCTCCATCACAGACCAATAGCATTTGGTTTGTCGTTTGTTCCTTATTTTACCTCGACTTTCTGTTACCTCGCATTTCAGCGAAACAAAAAAAAAAAAAAAAAAAAAACAATTCCATGTTTTTTGTTGCATTGAGCAAATGGTGTGCACACACAGCTTTCGGTCGCTCAGTTCAGTTCTATGTTTTTGAAACGGTGCATAGCAGTGAACGAAAAAAGTGAATAAACACAGTGTGCAGAAGCAGCACTTCAGCACTTTCGACTGCAGTGAAATACAGCAATGCATACATAAAGAATCGCATTGCATAATCAAATCGAGCACCACTCCATGCATGCGTACATATAGATACATGGGTATCGCATCGCTCTAGTAAACACTTGAACTCGTGTCGAATCAGATGTTTGCAAATGACAACTTGTTTTTTTTTTCGTTTTATTATTGCAGCGATGCCTTTGAAATAAAATCAAGTCAAGAACTGAACTATGGAAAATGTGAAATGGAAAGAGAGAGAGAGAGAGAGAGAGAGAGAGAAAGAGAGAAAGAGAGAAAGAGAGAGTGAGAGAGAGAGAGAGAGAGAGAGAGAGAAAGAGAAAGAGAAAGAGAAAGAGAAAGAGAAAGAGAAAGAGAAAGACAGAGAGAGAGAGAGAGAGAGAGAGAGAGAGAGAGAGAGAGACGGCAGCAAAGAGATGTACAGCTGAATGAAGCGTAAAAACGAACAAAGCCAATGATTTGAAAATACAGTCTCGTGCCGCAAATAACCCCGTAATTCACCATTTGCATACTTTTCGCTTCATTCAATTGACTGGTGTATTTTGCATTTTTGATCGTTACACTTTTCAACCAAATTCAATAAGGTATATGTTTTTTTCCGTTCGTTTTCATAATCGCTTTATGACGGAAGCAGTAGCTTCGCTTGATGGCGAAGAAAATCTGTTACAATTGGAAAAACACTTGTGATTTTCAAAAGAATATAAATCGTTCAATATATTTTTATATATATATGAGGCAAAATTGCAGCAGCAGCAATGTAGAATTGATTTTCATGCTTGAAATATTTCAAAATATTTTCAGCGCACACATTTTTACAAAGGTCAATTTGACGAAAAATGATATTGTTATATATGTCTATTCAATTTGATTCAAACGAGTGAAAAAAAAAAAATTATATCATGCAATAAAATTGAGCACGTAAATATTTCAAGGTGGCATTTTTAGAGACTGAACTTTGATTTTACGTACTCAATTTCAATATTTTTAGATTTGTGCTATTTTCTGTGCTCTCCAAACCCCAAACAGTTCTATTTCTTTCCTTCTTCCTTTTTCTCTTTTTTTTTCTTTGTCTTTCTTTCTTTCTCTCTCTTTTCTCCGTGCCAAACACTTTTTCGTTTTATTATTCATGAATGAATTTGCCACGACTGTGAGAATTTCTCGAAAAGGATATTGACTGTTATGTTCCCATTTTTTGAGGCATTTTCCCTTTTGAATTATTTAATGGATTATCAATATGAAGAACATTTTGTTGATTTTTCGCTCGAAATATACATCAATTTGTGACATATTGAGATATTTTTTCATGTATTCATTCTGCTATATAAATAAAATTTAAGTGGCAATATTTTTTCCATTTTATGTAAATATAGGTTAAGATTGTAACACAAAATAAATAACTAAAACTGTTTCTGCTTTTGATAAACGAAAATCTAATCTGCGAACGTTATAAATTTCGCGCAAACTTTTTAAGATGCTGATTTAATCACAAAAAAAAAAAGAAAAAAAGAGAAAAAAAGCACGGTCTGCAACATTGCATTGAATATGCTCTATTGTTGGAAATATTTACATTGCAGTAAGAAATGCACCCTTCGGAGTAATGAATACATTAAACATTGTACTTTTTTTTTACGTCCATTTTTATTACTTGTAAAGTACAACTACTGTACACATAAACCCAAATGCCTTATGAGCCAATATTTTTTTTTAAGTTGTCGTCGCTGCACTCCATACGCGCTATGAATTGCATTTCATCCGACAAAAACTCCGAGAGAGAAAGAAACATGCGTTTAATTACTTTGCCCTCAGTAAATAATAATTTCACGTAAAAATGTTAAAATTGAATTTCTACGCAATTCGCATCTGAGACTCGTTACTCCGAATAATGCCACAACTCTTAGGATTCACATAAAATGCTGAGAGAAAAACAGCACACCGAAATAAAATGTGTTGTTGTTGCATTAATATTTGAAAAGATCCATTTGATACGAATTGATGTACTTTAAAAGATTGAGGCACATTGCTTAAGAATCATATACAAAGCAATTCTCATGCTGCAGATATTTTTAGCATAATACGATCGGAAGAATAAATATGGATGCCCAATGGAAGCATTGCCAACAATTCCATTGCATCGAATATTAACAATGATACTGACTGAATATAGAACAGTCTTTTGAATCGGATTTGTAACGGTTCATCGAGTTTATAATGTTCAATTCACCATCATTATTTTCACATGGATGAAGATTGTCGTTAGTTTTGATATTTTCAATAATGCATCGGTGAATCGTTGCATCAGTTGGTAATTTTATGCGATATCAATACAATTGACAGACTATTGCTGTGTTTGTGTGTAAACAATAATCACAGAAATTAATTCTCAATATCGACAAAACATGAATAGAATGGATTGTTTTGAAGATGCATCCCACATGAATATATATGCTAAACTATAAATTCAACTATAAATTGGCAAACTGATTCAAAATTTACAAAGCCAATATCGATAGATTTATTTCGCTAAAGGCACAAGTGGCTTATCCAAAAGTCGGCCAACTATACATTAATATAAATAATATATCTGATGTTCTATACATTATCCCATTGATAATTATATAGACAATATCTTCAATAAATGTATATATTTCCCACATTTCCCATTCTAAAAGAAAAAAAAAACACTGAACATTGTATCGATTTGATATGGTAATCGGAGTCATATCGTGATTCATATCAAGACTCGTAATTAGTATCGATTTTATTGTTGGAATAATAACCAATTGCTAACTATTAAGCGAAAACATTATTTATTTCCGAATAAAAATAGACTTGGTGACACATTCAATCGACCAAAATAAAAAAAAAAAAAAAATTATAATAATCGTTGTGCAACGAATGAAATTGTTAATATAAAATTTAAATTTCAAACAATCTCATAAAGGGATTCATTCATTCAACTGTAATGGGAGGAAATGGTTCAAAAGATATATGTCCTTATTTGTTGGCCTATGTTCACTGCCGTGGAAAGAAGCATATGGACAAGCAATAATAGAAAACTCAACGGAAAGCTCCATATGCCACTTACATTTACAGCTAGTTGAATCATTAATGTTCACACGACGGATTAAAATTTAATCTTCATGGCGCATATGCCTAGTGTGTTTGCATTAAAGCTCGTTTGCTATTCCATTTTTTTTTTGTTTTTTTTTTTTACAAATGCACTGGAATGTACGATTTTATGCAACAAAATACTATCCCCGCACAAACATAATATATAACTAGTCCATACGAGTTTTGTTTGCATCAAATATTTATGCAAAATCGAGTTTTATTCGTTCGTTCGTTCGTTCGTTCATATCGATGTGCGCTGACTCGTCAGTTTCATATAAAGTGGTTACTTATTTTATAAAAAAATATAAGTGGACATTCTTCTTGTTTCCTTTTCTTTTTGATCATTACATTTTTCTTTTCTTCCTGTTGTTGTTTGTTAATTCGGTTAAAAAGCTTAGGCTTTTTTGTTACACAAAAATTCATTCCAGAAGAGTGACTTTCTGAATGCTTAAAGGAAAGAATCGAACAACAACAAAAACAAAAAACAAAAAAAAACACACACGACTTGTGGATGAAAAGGAAACAAAATGAATCACACACTATACATTTTTCCTGACTTTCCACAGCTGGTAGACAATAAAACAATCATGGCGTTAAAAATTCATAGTCAGCACATTTTCTTGTTCGGTACTCGGTGCTCGGTATTCGGAGTTGCTATGAAAAAATGAAAACAGCAACAATATGATATCAGTATAAGCGACAGTTATTGTTGTTGTTGTACATTTAATGTTGATGTGTGTGCAAAAACGGGGCGAGCAAAGCATATCCAAACATTTCGTACAATGATTCGCCACAATTTTCATATTTAGTTATCATTTCGATCAGAACCGAACCGGTGTCGTTTTTGTATTGAACACAATCCAATCCACAAAAACAATCAATAGTTATTTTGAAGTGGCCGACTGCTGAAAGTCAATATTGCTGTAAAAAAAAAAAAAACAAATAAAAGTAAATCATGACAACCGGCGATTTAAAATCCATTTTGAAAAAACCACCTATTGGGTAAATATACGCAATTTTTCTTTTCGTTTGTTTATTTCTGCAATTTTTATAATTCTGACAAACAGAATTTCCTACTTTCAATTGATGCACGGAATACTTCTATTGGCTTTGCTGTTGGCCGTATTTAAGCAGTGTGTGTGTGTGTGTGTGTGTGTATGTTTTATTATTGAGGATAGAGTTTGGCAGTAATAAAATATTTATCATATTCATCAATATAATACCAATGGATTGAATGAATAAACATATTTCCGGTTCAACGCTAAAAATATATCATTATTAGGATGGCTCATATATCAATACTATTAATGCATTTTCTGCTGGCATTTAGACCATATGAGAATTATTGATTTGATATATAATGTCTAAATATAATACACACATTATCAACAACAAAAATCGACGGAAACAAACCTTTTCCCGTCTGCCATTTCGTTCTCCATTCGATATAAACCGTTCTGTGTTTATTTGCAGCTTTGTCTCAAAGTGCCATTTGTGTCATAGTGTGTGAATAATGATGGTATTCAATGAAAAAAATAAATAATAATGCCTTGGGAATATCGCAATTACATTCGCATTTAATCAAATTATTTGTCATTCAAATTGATTTGATATTAACAATACAAAACGGTCTACAATTTAGATAATAATTTCTTGACGGGCTTACGGAAAATTGCCCGCAAGATGTCATTAGTTTTGTGTAATTTAGGACCATCTGGTCCACGATCACGTGGTAGTAGTAGTAATAATCAAACATCTGACCAAAATTGTACACCAGCGGGTTTAACAACACGAAATTCCGTAACGAATTTTGTCGGTATGCCGTCATCATCTTCGGCATCGGCATTGAATCGTAGCGCTGCTAGTGGCGGCGGTGGGGGTGGTATGCACAGTTCACCATCATCCTCAACATTGCATCAAGCCACAACCACTGGAAATGACAATAACAATAATAGTAATACGAAATCTAATTACAACGAAACCGATGATCCAAATCAAGTTACAATTTACAGGTAAAAATGAATAGAAATAATTCGACGTGAATTTCTTTAATCCTCGCCCTATATTTACTTTAAATATAATGTACGGAGATGTGCATTTTGGCTTGTTAACGAATTCAGTTTGTGCACTTTGTACGCTTTAACAATATAGGGCATAGAGCAAAAGCCGAGGAAGAAATAATGCATTCTACAGTTTCCGATCGCATACAGGGAATTTATTCTAAACACATGTACAGATTCACTTTGTATTTGAAAATTAACATGAAAAAGAAAGAAAAAAAAAATCTTCAGCTGAATTCCCGAAATCGAATGGCATTCAGTTAACATAGCTATCACCAAATGACAACTCAATCGGATTTTCGACTACAAATTGATTCATTTTCTCTCTCTCTCTCTCTCTCTCTCTCTTTCTTTTTTTTTCTTCTTCTCTTGAAATGGTATTTTGTTGCAGGTGTCGGGCTCCAATCGCATCGCTCGATTGCATGGAGGAATTTAGTGGTACGGGCGGTCATTTGGATTTCGGTATTATGGCTTTTTTTTTGCTTTTACAAAAACAAAAACAAAATTAACAATAACAAAAAAAAAAAAAAAAAAAAGAAACTAGAAAATGTGTTGAATTGACGTTTATTGGATCTTTTGCAATTAAGTTGCGTTTTATTGTATGTGAGAAAAAGAAGTGAATCGTTTTGTAAAACGGGCCACTTTAACATTGTATTTACTTAATGTAAAAATCATTAAAATGTTGTCGAATGACAATCTCTGTTAACATACGGATGATATCCGTGGTGTGATGGGAAAAGATTCAAAATTTAAATAAGCCCAGATCGCTTTTACATTGATAAATACAATGTTGTTTTGAACACAAAACACTAATGCGGCGAAAATGACTTTTGTTTCGTTTCATTTCATTTTTTTTTTCGTTGTTTTTGTTAAATTCATTTCACTGTACGATTTATCGAGATTATTATTTTCGGTTGCAACATTATTTTTAATAGCACCTGCAGTATAACTAATAACAGTTTGAATAAATAATGTCCATGATAATTACTTACTATCCACGAATTATTTGATAAATGCGACTTTATTCGTGGAAACGTGTACGTATGTAACTCAATTTGCAAAGGGAAACCGAATCAACAATCTAGATGTTGTGTTATGTTGTGCAAAAGGATTTCCTATTTATATTCGTTTAATAATGTATTTATGTTACTTATTTTTCATATTGCGTGCAATTTATTTTTTAAATCCCGGCATGGAAAATGATCATCTGATCATTTCGAACAAAGGTCGTTCTATAAGTTTGGGCTCAAATCCAGCGTTGACGATTCGTCACGGTGCAACACCAACACCCGGATTACGATACAAAAATTTAGGCAAAAGTGGTTTACGCGTATCAAATGTAGGATTAGGAACTTGGCCTATTTTTAGTCCAGGTAATACATTTTTATTATAAAAAATGTTTCATAATTTAAATGCAAACATATCATCAACGGTTTACATTGTATGGATGAGAATGTTTACTGTTAATCATATCACATCAATAATATAAACAAAAGACATTTTCGGAATTTTCCATTAGGCGTTCCGGAAGAGCAAGCTGAAGCCATTGTTAAGCTTGCCTATGACAGTGGAATTAACATTTTTGATATCTCTGAAGCTCACTCTGGTTAGTAATTGTCTAATGTTTTTATTAAACATATCATAATGAAATAGTAACATTTACCCTCATTTTATACACTTTTTATCTTTCTCTCCCTTTAATTATGTGTGTCTGTGTTTGTTCGCTTGTACAGAAGTGGAATTGGGGAAAATTATTCAAAAGCATGGATGGAAACGAACTGGCTACGTGGTCACAATAAAAATTTACCACAGCATAAAGTCTCAAGAGCGTGGACTATCGCGCAAACACATAATCGAAAGTGTGAAAGCAAGCCTACAACGTCTGCAATTGTCGTATGTTGACATTGTGATTATATATAAAGCAGATCCAATGTGCCCAATGGAAGGTGAGTGTAACATCTATTGATATTCATGGTGATTTTTTTTTTTTCACATATCACATTGTTGCTATTAATACGATCCATTTCATTCACATGAAGTATAGTTTGAATTGATGCTATTTCATTGAATGGGCTTTGTTTGATATTATCCTTCTTTTGGTCCCTCTCGCACTCTATCTGTGTGTTGGTTCGCAACAGTAGAGAGATGGTGGAATAAGAAGGAAAATTTTTTTTTTAACATAGATATAAATATTGATTAACACATGCTGCATTCGTTTTTATTTCATTTTATAGAGATTGTTCGTGGCATGAATTACATAATACAAGAGGGCTGGACTATGTACTGGGGCACATCAAGATGGTCACACTGTGAGGTAATTCACATTCGTTTTTATTTCATTCATTCTTTTTATTCAAGTAAATTTGTCAAAGTTTTATTATGTGTGTCAATTCTTTCTATTCAGATTATGGAAGCGTATTCAAACTGTCGCCAATTCAATTGCATTCCGCCAATTGTTGAACAATCTGAATACCATATGTTTTGTCGTGAAAAATGTGAACTGTACATACCGGAAATGTACAATAAAATTGGCGTTGGATTGATGGCATGGGGCCCATTGTCGATGGCTTTAGGTGATGCACAGAACAGTGAACGTATACTATTTCCAAAGAATTCATTTAAAACGAAAAGCCATAGCTATTCATGGACGGAAGATGAAATCAATAAAAATGTAAATAGATTTTTCTTTCAATCATTTGTTTTTTGTTGATTGAATATCATTTTTATGATAATTTCATTGAATTGAAACTAATTTTCTTGGTAATAAACAATAAAATGAAAATTTCATTTTGTAGAGCTTCAATTGGTCAAAGGAGAGAATTGATGAAACACGCAAGCAAAGCGACAAAGTACGAGATTTATGCGTATTGGCTGAAAAATTGGGATGCAGCCCAACACAATTGTCAATTGCATGGACATTAAAACATGAACCGGTACAATGTCTATTGGTTGGCGCAACAACCGTTGAGCAATTGCATCAGAATTTACAAGCATTACAGGTACAACTATTATCCATTCTGTAAAATTTAAATGTAAAAACCATTCTAAACATTATAAACATTATAAACATTGTAAATTGTATTTCATTTTCAATTTGAAATTGCAGTTACTACCGCGTTTATCGACAAGTGTTATGCTTGAATTGGAGCGAATATTGGATAATAAACCTATACGGCCGCCAGCAATATCAACGTTGGCGCTTCGGTGACAATCAGCCTGTCCCACAGGCGTTGTACCCTGTGGGACGGACACGCCAAAAGATGAAAATATTAGTTTGTGTGAAGATTCAAAGGATGCGTCTAAGGTGGCTTTTTGTGAAATACAGTGACAAAAGGAGACCTTAGACCACGATAATAAATTGTCAAAGACCGCCGTGTCAAAGAGTCCCGATGTGATGCATTTGACCGGCGGCAATTCGAATACTTTTAATCCGATTGCACCAACTAATAATTCCTCTCCCAATACTTGTTCTTCTTCAATTGTTAATAGTAAAAAGCATTCAAATTCCACAAATAAATGCGATAATAGTTCATTTGCTCAATACGTAGATAGCTCGAAAAATATCAGTAAAAATTCGTTACGCTTAGATATTAGTAGTAAAACATGCGATGCACTTGCAATACAACAAATAACAAATGCTGATGGTGAAACAATTGATTTAACATCACAGAATCCAGATGCAATAAGTCCACCACAGACTGGTCAACAACAACAACAACAACAGTCAACGAAAAAATCAGTTAAAAGAAATTTCAGTATGTTGAGTTTCAAATCACTCGATTTTAATCTGAAATCAATTTGCTCAAGCATGAAAAATAAACATGGCAAAGATACAAATAGCAGTGGATCGGGCAAATCGACAACCGTTCCAACTGCATCAAGTAGTAAAACCAGCATTACAACCACCACACGTGCACCATATCTTAAAGTTGAAACCGTTGATAATGATGCCGATGAAGAGCATTTACTAATTTCATTTCCACAATCGCCATATTCGCACCGTGGCAGTTTTGATAAAACACAATCTCAGCACTTAACCACAATTCAATCCGATTATTCACGATCACAAACAAGTTCACCGTTTTTATCGATTACAACACCACCAAATATTCGCCGTTCATCGACATCAGATATTATCGATAAAAAACCAGCGATGCCATCCACAAATGTTACACCAAGCGAAAGTCGTCGACCAAGCACATCAAGTTTATTGCGAAGAGCTCGCGAACGCAAAGGCAGTGAAACTAAAGGAGGTAAACATTTTCGCGGAAAAAAAAAATCAATCAAACAGTCTTGTCTTTAAAATATTCATTGTTTTTTTTCCTGGTTTTTCATTCTGAAAATACAGCTGGAGCCTTCATGAACCACAATAATATGGGACCGCGGAGTTTATCACATGGTGGATTGCAAAGAGGCGGTGGACGAATGGGCCGAAGAACTAGTATGGCATTTTAAAAGCTGTGGCATATTTTACGGATTTTTGTTTTCGAGCAATCTTTGGAATCATTCAATAAGCTTATAAACAACACGATTTTATGGAAAATACTCAAGCGATTTGATAGTAATTCAGTCAACAAAACTAAACAAAATACAATACATCAGCCTAATATTTACTTAAGTACCTTACGAACAAAAATAAAACTTACTTTTACCAAAACTAACTTTTATCTTGACAGCAATAACAAAAACCACATACTACAAATGCGAAATACCAAACTAAAATGGCCAAAATTGTATGCCATTCACACTTTTTTCAGATTTGTTAAGCTAAATAAAATATAAAATAACTAAACTAAAAGCCTATGCGTGAAATTAAAAAAAAAAAAAAAAAAAAAACAACAAATTGTTCGCTACACATACACAATAAAACTTTTTAAATCGAATGAAATTTCAAGAAATTTTTTCAACAAATTTTCACTGATAAATTTAAATTGATCAAATTTAGAACAATAAAAAAGATAAAGTAATGATAATGATAGTCATCGTATCGAAGTTGCATTTTTCAATTTCGGTTTCATTCAAATGATTTTATTTAAGAAAATAAAAAAAGAAAACTAAAACGAAGCAACGAATTCAGATACTTCAGAGTCTGAAGTTCGGACTGACAATCCATTTTCTTGCAAACACAAATAAATAAAAACTAAACTATTTTTATGTTTCTCCCTTGCGGAAATCTGCAATGAAAATGCTATCAACGTGTCAATTTGATGTTCGAATAATTCTTTTTTCATTGGTTTGGGTTATCCAAAAAAAAAAAACCCAAATACGAAACTTATATCCTCAATCCAGTGTTGGTGGTTTTTGGGATTCTCAATCCAATAAAAAAAATTATTCAACAAAAATCGAATTTACATATTGATATTTACTGGTTAATTTTATTTCAAAATACCAAAAACTCATTAGAAAACAACAAAGTAATTTAACTATTTAGATATTTTGATTTTTTTTTTTGCCTTTTAATATATAGTACGTTGCCTAGTACGTTGCATTATGAATGTGAAGGACTGTGATCTTGCATGGGAGTATATTCGAATTAAAAAAAAAAAATTGAATTTCTCATAAATTGTTTCAATTCTAGCTAATATCAACAAATGAGAATCTAGCGTTTTAATTGCAAATTTAATTTTAGACTAGGATGGGAATTGAATTTAGGTAGCACAACATAAAATTAAAACAAATAAATTGAGAAAAAAAAACCAAAAAATTACCTTAGAAAATATATTTTCACAATAATCATTTCGTATTCAATATGTGTTTGACTATTTAGTTTATATCTATTCTATCGTTATGCATATAGCATTTAATAAACAAAAAAAGAAAATAAGAGGAAAAATTCTATTATTTTGATCTTTGATTGTTTCTGTTGCTGTTTCTTATCCGAAAATAAAGAATATAGGTTGTTTAGATAATTTATCAATCTTAGGCGAATTTCTCAAATTGAATACAATTAAAACCGTGGAAAATAACTAATAAGATAATTCAATATTTAATTTTGAAATGATTTTAGCATTATTTCAATCGAAATCTAAATTCTATATTGGCTATTTGTATCAATCTGTTTTTTTTTTCTCTTATTCTCATTGATTTTAATCAATGAATAAATATGAATAGCAATTTAAGATAGAAAGCAATCAGTTTCTCTTTAAAACTAAATTTTATTACGTTATCATTCTGGATAATAAAAATAATAAAATAAACACTTTTATTGAGATATTTTATTTGGATTTCAGTAGAACGATGCAATGCACTTATGCAAGTAGAATAACGCAATTCAAAAGCGATTTTCATAATGTTTGTTTAAATAGAGAGAGAAAAAAAAAAACAGAAAACCAAAATGCATTACACACAAACAACAATATAGCGGAATTTCTTATTATCACAAATTGTCGCAAATTGTCTTGAATCGCATTAGAACCAATCATGTATGAATAGAAAATTTCAATAAAGTTGTCAAATTCAAACTTCAATCCCGATCATTTGTTCTTTTTTTTTTTTTTTGATACAATTTTGGTGGTGCTCTATGAAGTTCTCTCACAGTTCAAATGGGATATTTTGATTTGTGTTGCTGTGATATGAGTAAGTATTTAACAACTCTAAGCGACAATTTCAATTGTCAGCATAATCAGTTACGATTTGGGCCGCATTAAAATATCATTTACATACAAAACCATAGTCAACTATGATTGTGTTACTTATTCCGTTTTGCAAATGTTATATAATAAAAGGCGGAGATGCCTGATAAATCAATGCAAAATTCCAAGACATTCAATATGTATCAGCTTTAACTAAAATCTCATTATCCATCCGAAATGACCAGACAAATGTTCAGATAAATATATGTGTTTCATGCTTGTGCTTGTGCGATTGTGAACATACATTGGTTTTGCGTGCTGTGGAGTCTAAATTAAATATTGAATCAAAGGAATGTCATTGTCAAATATATTGTTTGTTCTTGCGAATCGAAATATAAATGACGCAGTTGTGTGCAGAATAATAGCAACATTTATTAAAATGCCGTTAATTCAACATTGATTCCAAGTTGCAAAGTAAATTTATATCTCCACACTGGTGGTTTACAACAAGAACAGTCGCCGTAAAATGTAACAATTCATATTCAGTGTGGATGAATACGTTTGTGTGTGTTTGGGTCGTGTGATTTTTGGCAATACAAAAAGTATTGCAAATCTGCGCACACAGACTCTGCCAATCAACACAACACCGACTTACACAGACGGTACCAAATCAACGGTAACACCGACGTAAAACAAGCAAAGAAACATATAAATGGATTTAAACCAAACCAAATCAAATCAAATCGAATGATGCAGTTTTTTGTTTTTGTTTCATTCGCACACGAGTCAAAGCGAATCGCAAACATAAGTAATGTGAAAGAGACATTTGCGCATTCAACTAAGGTCCAGTTGCGGACGGTGATGTGATTCTTTCTCTCATTTGCTACGGTGAATTTACAAGAGACAGTTGACTAAGCATCGTGCTTTAATTTGAATAAATTCAATTAAAAAAAAAAAAAAAAAAAAATATTTTTCATTGAGCCGCATAATTTACGCATTTAGATTTTGTTCTGTTCTGTTAATATAATTTTTGCTTGATTAGTGAAGAAAATAGTAAAGAAATCAATTTTGGTAAAGTAATTTAAGACAAAAAAAAAAAAAAATCTTGTATTTGTGAATCTTGAAAAGCACGTGTCGAGAGAGCATTAAAAAATTCTGCTACACAAATTTTGCAACGGATTTTTGGATAAAATGTAAGTGTTGTTGTGAAATGAAATCAAATTCCAGAAAAGATCGAACAATTTTTAATGCAATCCATTTTGTTCATTTTCGTAATACCGTCACAATTTAAATCGTACGCGCATAGTATTCCATCTAACGGGTTTTCCCTTTTTTCTCTTCATCATACATTAATCGCCAGAATACAACATTGCTTTTATTTCATTCAATTGATTTTATTGTTTCGTTGCAAATTTAAATGAACAAATCAAATTTTGTCAGCACCAATTTGATGTGAATAAAGTGTTTTATTGTTACCATTTTCACAGAGCGCAAACGTGAAAAAAGTTGACGATAAACGTTTAAATTATGGATCAAGATCAACCAGCTGGACGTGCTCGTGGACGGGGTAGAGGTTGGTTCGCATAATCGCATAACGAACAAAAATGTCACATATTAATGCTTTTCATTCGTTTTTTTTTTTTTTCAAAGGCTTATTTCAACATCCAGTTCCTTTTCATGTAAAGGACGGTCATCCAGGTGTAAGTATAAAAGTGAAATTCATTTCAAGAATGGGATATTTTTAATTTATTCATTGAATACAGAACAACAACGCATATAATCGCATTGAATGATGAAACAATGCACTGTTGTTTTGCCGCCATTTTTTGCCCGCCATTTTTGATAATGCAATTTTTAAATTTCTGTGTATTTTTAGCCACAACGCGAGCCATGGAGCCTACCATCGGGTATAAAAAAAATTCATAGATTATTCAATAGGCATAAAATATCACGATTTTTTTTTTCTTTTTTTCTTTTTTTGTCAATAGGACCACCGCGTCCACCAGCTCCTCAGCCAGGACGAACAGTCTTAAAACATTCATCGTCGGACGACAGCCAGACTCGTGGTCGAGGCGCATGTAAGTTTCATGTCATTCAAGCAATTCTTTTTTTCACTTTCTTTTTAGTTTCCATAAAATATTGACAATTATCATTTAATGTAAAGAAAAAAACAGTTTTTTGAAGAGCACTTTACAATGAAAATTAAAAATATCTTTTAAAATTTCTCAACAGCAAAAGTACCAGCAACATCAGCTGGATCCGATCCTGACCGACGTGTCAGTTACCCAGGTATGATTTAGATTCAGAAGTTTTTGTTCTATTTTTTCGAATTTACATTAAAAAGTAAGTATTTTCTTCATTGTTATTTGTTGCAATTTTCAATTACAGTCACGCGTTCAGACAACATTCGCGGTACAGTACGCAGAGGTGGCGTAATACCCGAATCATTTATCTACACACGTCCAACGGAAATTACATCGAAAGTTGGTACAACCGGTAAAAAAATCACATGTGAAGCGAATTTTTTTCGATTGAATAAAAAACCAGAATGGAACATCTACTTGTATCATGTTGCATTCAATCCAGAAGTTTTATCTGAAAAATTCCGTCGTTATTTGATTTCAACATTGCGTGAAATGCTTGGCGGATACTTATTTGATGGTACACAATTGTTTTTGGTACGTCAATTGGAAGCACCCATTGTGGAACGTACAGCACGCGGTAAAGATGATGAAACACTGTACACAATTAAAATTGAATTGACCAAAATTGTGTCCATGAACGAAACACAATCGTTACAAGGTTCGTTTTTTTTCTGTTTTTTTTTTTTTTTTTTTTTTTTTTTTTTACAAAATTATTCCCCAATTTCATCATACTAATTTTGATAAAACATCAAATCATTCAATCGATACAGTGTTAAATTTGATTTTACGTCGAGCCATGGATGGTCTTCATTTGGAAACAGTTGGACGAAACAAATATGATGCAGCGGCAGCGGTTCGTAACAATTTCATTCATTCGCAAATATTTTAACAGAATAAAATGCATGCCATTTCATTGAGAAAAAAAAATAAAACAAAACATCATTTTTCAGGTCAATGTTCCAAATTTGCGCTTGGACATTTGGCCCGGTTACATCACCTCCATTCGTCAACACGAAGAAGACATTTTAGTTTGTACGGAAATTTCGCACAAAATTATGCGTTCGGAAACGGTACTTGACATCATGAAGCGTATAAAAACAGAAAATCGTGATTTCAAGGAAGCAGCTCAAAAGGCTCTACTCGGTACAACCGTATTGACCAAGTATAATAACAAAACGTATCGAATTGATGAAATTGCTTTTGATGTCAACCCAACGCATACATTTAAAATGCGTGATGAAGACGTTTCATACATTGATTACTACAGGGTTCGTTTGTTTGTTTTTTTTTTTCTTTTTTTTCAAAATTATACTCCAATTACATCACGCTCATTTTGATAAAACATTCTTCAATCGATACAGACAAAGTACAATCTTACAATTCGTGATGAAAACCAACCGATGCTTGTTTCCAATTTGAAAGCAAAAGAAATTCGAGGTGGAATGACAGAGGCATTGCTCGTTCCAGAGCTGTGCCATGCAACTGGTAAAAATAAATTCCTTTTTTTTTCTCGCAATGGCTACTATTGAAAATGAAAAAAAATTTGTGTAAATTAATTACATTCTTATCAATTGCACAGGTTTGACCGATGAAATGCGAGCAAATTTCAAGTAAATTTCCATGGAATACATTTTAACATTTGATCAATGAAAATAATTATGAATTCTATTTGTAGAACAATGCGCGATATGGCTCAATACACAAAAGTGGCACCGAATGGTCGAATTGATCGATTATTGGCATTCAATCGTCGTTTGCGACAATCTCCAGAAAGTTCCAAACATTTAATTGATTGGAATTTGGATCTTGATCCAAATCTCATCAAAATTCCAGCTCGAATTTTACCATATCCACAAATTGTTTTTGGCAACGATCGAAAGTATGCACATCTTATGTATCTGCATATGAATAGTTTATAGAAATAAAGAAAAAAAAAAAAAAAATAAATTGAAAATTAACATATTCTTCGTATCTTCGATTTGTTTTAGAGCCGATACTAACGAACGAGCTGATTGGACATCTGAATTCCGTAGCAATGCGATGGCAAAATGTATTGATTTAAAACGTTGGTACTTGATTACACCAATGCGTTGCAAGAAGGAAGCTGAAGATTTTGTTCAGGCCCTTCAACGAGCTGGCAATGGAATGCGTTTTACCATTGCAAGACCAAGAATGTAAGTTCAGACAGATTATTATTTACAATTGTTTATCATTTCATATATTCAAATTATTGCATTTGCAGTGAAGAGTTACAAAATGATATTCAAACTGCTGTATCTCAAAAGATCAATGAATTGGCCGGGCATAATCCTCAGTTGATAATGTGTGTTGTATCAAATAATCAAGGTGATCGATATGCAACAATAAAAAAACGTTGCTATTTAGATCATGGCATTGCAAGTCAAGTAATGGTTGCAAAAACAATTACACCAAAAGATAAGGCAAGGGGCATGTCAGGGCTTATGTCTGTTGCAACAAAAGTGGCCATTCAAATGAATGCCAAATTGGGCGGTTTGCCATGGTAAATAACAAATGAAATGAATATCGATAATCTATTTGAGAAATACAATTGGGTTTTTGTTTTTTTTTTTTTTTTTTTATCATCACAGGTTAATCGATATACCAATCAGAGGTTTGATGACTGTAGGCTACGATGCATGTCATGATCCAAAAAATAAAAAATTATCGTGGGGTGCAATGGTTGCAACAATGGATTTGAAAGCTCGAAACAATGAATTTTTCAGTTGTGTTAATCGCCATGAAAATGGTGAAGAAATGTCCAATTATTTAAAAATTAATATGGTAAAAGCTGTCAAGCAATTCATGGACATTAATGGTTCATTACCGGAAAAGATATTGTTTTTCCGTGATGGTGTGGGCGATGGTCAAATTCGATTTGTTGTAGAAACTGAATTAGCTTCTATCAAATCGGCACTCAAAGAGATTTATGCTCAAAGAGAATTAGAAGAAGTTCCATTAATGTACATGATTGTGACCAAACGTGTCAATACACGCATTTTCTTTGATAAGCGTAATCCACCACCCGGAACATGTGTTGACGATATAATCACATTACCCGAGCGGTATGTTTTCTTTTGTTTTGTTACTTTATTTTTTTCCATGTTTTCATTTGACAATTTTGTAATGATTTGTGTGATTAATTTAACATTTTTTTTTGTTTGTTTTTTTTTTTCTCATTCAAGCTATGACTTTTATTTGATCCCACAATCGGTACGTGAAGGAACAGTCACACCAACTGGCTTCAATATCATTTATGATACATTTGGTTTGCCACCGGATCGTGTGCAATTGTTGACTTTCCGCTTCACCTATTTCTACGTAAGTAATCTGTTGTAATTTTCGAGTGGACATTTTCACCAATGTAATTCAAATTGTACATATATTTTCAGTTCAATTGGAGTGGCACGGTTCGTGTACCAGCATTGTGCCAATATGCACATAAATTGGCATTTCTTGCAAGTCAATCGTTGCAGGGTTGTCCAGGTGGAGATGCAGCTAATCGTATCGAACGCACACTCTACTTCTTGTAGACAAAATTGTGTGTATGTGAGCTTTGCATCAATTTTTCAATCATATTATATTATTTTATTTTATTTTTGTTTACTTATTATATCTTTGACATGAACAACAGAAATAGTTCACAACGAAGTGCAATTCATTAAATTTCACTATAATTTGAATTTGCTTGATACGTGCAATTAAATGAATTTGTGCTGAGACACAAAGTTACTTATGACTGCATAATTTATGATACCGAATAATCGGTAAATGTGTAAACAATAACAATGATATGAAATTATTTCATAAATTTTGATTGCTTGTGAATCTGTTTCTGTGCATACTTAGCGTAAAATTTCCAGAAAAAAAAAGAGACAACTTAACAATAAATGAAAAAATGACATGAACTTTCTTTTCATTTGCAATGAATAGATTTAATAATTTTGATTTGAAAAACAAATATTGAATAAAGTTGAAAATGTTTTTTTTTTCCTTCATAAAAACAATTAGAGTTCTTACTTTACAATAAATAAACTAAATCATTAAGTTGAATTGACTATATTTTGAATTCCACGAAACTCTTTGGCCAAAAGAAATTTTTCCGCTGAATCACCTCGACTTGCCTCTGGTTTTATATGTTTAAAATATTTGTAATAGCGAAGAACATGCTCTTCGAATTTCTTTAAATTTCCATTATCCCATACTTTAACTAGTAAATTGGCATTTTCAGATGACATAAAAATTGCAAATCGTAAAACATTATAAATTAAATCCATAATTTTTTCTTGATCTAATGAACGAACACCAGTTGCATTCGGTGCCATATCTGAAAGCACACAATCAATTTTTCGGCCATTTAATAGTTCTCGAATTTGGTTTTGTGTTTTTGTTTTGGTGAAATCGGCATGACATAGTAAATGTGCACCCTACAAAATTGAAAAAAAAAAAAAAAAAAAAAATGAATAAAATCATGAGAGTGCACACTACTTGTATGAAAACTGTGTATTAACAAATTTCGATTCATTTTAAATTTGTCTATTTCAAATTCGCCCTATTTCAATCACAAGAATTTCCGTTAATGCAAGCCGGGTATAAAAAAAAAAAGTTAAACACTTTGGTTATGACAAGCCATGACAATCATTGAATTAGTTTAGCTAATGTCATTTGACATCTTAAGAATCATATGATTAAAATTTTAAGGTTAGAATAAAACACACTTAACATTTGTTTACATTTTCATTGCTATTTGGAATGATTGAAATTTAACTAGCTTGAGTAAAGAAACTTTTCTGAACGATAAACAAAACATATTCGAAATATTTTTACTATAAATTTATGAAAAATTTTTAATTAAATTATGCAAAAATGGAAATGAAAGTCAATTTAATACAAATTTCAATTTAAAGAGTATAAAATATAAAGAACAAAAAAAAAAGAATCTGTTCAAAATGAGAGATCGAAAGATTTTCATAAATTAACACATTTTTCATTTAACAATGTTCAAACTTAATTATTGTATTGATTGAAACATCGTAATATAAAGTTGATTGAAACATCGTGCTAATCAAATTGTAGTTCGTCGCAAATTATAATTGCTGATTTCAAAATCAACATTGAAATGAAACGTATACATAAGACCATACTGAATTTGGTATTGTAAATTGACAAACCTGCAGCGCAGGTTAAAGTACGGTTGTCATGCGATTTACGGTATTTCAATTTACAATACTTAATTCAGTATGGGCTTATGTGGTAATACTTAAGAGTGATATAGAAAATGTAAACTGTGTATGTATTAGTTGACGTAACTATGTATGTGATTGATGTATTTTCAGTGGAAGACACTCTTAGGAGGTTAGAATACAATTTACGCCGAATTATTCATATCGCTCACATTGGTCGGAGTTTTTTTTTTAATTAAAAACGATGTCGCATTAGTAAAGATGAGCATTGCCTCTTACGCCATCTGTACGAGTAAGGTGTGAAATTAAATAAATATCAAACAATATTGTGAAAGCACACGCAGTGGACTTTCATGTTGGTGCTTTCATACACGATTTATATGCATAAAAAGTTTTCATACCATAGCAAATGAGTCGTGCACTAAATGCCGTAAGCAAGTACATCAAAAACGGTATAAATTGAACGACAATTACTTTGCAAGCGATCTCTATTACATATACACTGAATTGCACATACACCATTACAGAATGCAAACGACAAATCGTATCTTTTTGCCGTTTCCTTTGGTATAGTCAGTGCACATTAATAAATCGTATACACACAAAAAATACATGCATACTTCAGCTATACAAACTGTGTAGCAAATCAATGTGTATGTAAAATTAGTATGGACTACACACAAACGCTACACTTTGTACATACAGATGTGTATGTATTATGAAGTATGCATGTATTTTTTGTGTGTAGGTGGCGTCAATGTCTTGAAATCAAAGCTCTTCACATGTTAAAACATACAACAAATGCCACATTGTTAAAAATAAATTGTTTACGCTACATTCCATTACGACAAGTTGAATAAAACAGACAACATGGTGAAGGGCTCAAAGGACATTTTAAAGACACTTGCAATCAAATTGTATGACATTAAGGCCATCAAATTTGGAAATTTCCAAACAAAATCGGGACTTCAAACACCAATTTATTTTGATTTGCGCGTGATTATCAGCCATCCAGATGTTATGGTAAGGATTTTTTTTTTTTTTTTTTTTTAAATTATCAAATATCATAAAATCAGTGAAATTATTAAAGAATTAATGCGAAAATGGCTTTCTTTTTGAATTTAGGATTTGTTGTCAAATGTGCTACTGAATTTTGTGAATGAACAAATGATCGACTACAAACATATTTGTGGTGTTCCATACACAGCGTTACCAATAGCAACATTATTATCCATAAAACAAATGAAACCGATGTTGATTCGTCGCAAGGAAGCCAAAGCCTATGGAACAAAGAAACTGATTGAAGGAAACTATGATGCTGGTGATTCATGCCTAATCATTGAAGATATCATTACATCGGGATCGAGTATTTTGGAAACAGTGGCAGATTTAAAAACAGAAGGTAATAAAGAAAATTACTATTTGATTTATTTTCCGATGTTTACAAGAAAAACTCATTTATTTTCTAGGAATTGTTGTAAACGATGCAATTGTTGTAATTGATCGTGAACAAGGTGGTGCGGCAAATATTACCAGAAACAATGTTCACGTGCATTCTTTTTACAAAATCTCAGAATTTCTTGCCATTTTACATGAAGCTGGAAAAATTGAAGATGCATGCGTTGATGAAATTACCAAGTATATAACAAACAATCAAGCATCAGCAAAACTTCCGGAAAAACCAAAAATTGATCGAACAAAATTGTCGTATGAATCACGTTTACCATTGACAAAAAGTCCAATAGGCAAAAATTTACTTGAAATTATCATATCGAAAAAGACGAATTTATGCTTGGCTGCCGATACAAATAAATCAATTGATATTTTAAATGCAGCTGATGCAGCCGGACCATATATTTGTGTTCTTAAAACACATGTTGATATTATTGACGATTTTAATGAAGATTTTGTTCGTTCATTACAAGCACTTGCATCAAAGCACAACTTTATGATTATGGAAGATCGTAAATTTGCCGATATTGGAAATACAGTTTCAATGCAGTATGGTTCAGGTGTATTTCATATTGCTGATTGGGCACATTTGGTTACAGTTCATTCATTGACTGGGCCAAGCATTTTGAAAGGATTGAAAGATGCGCTGAGGGGTTCATCGTCCAATCGAGGCATTTTTCTATTGGCCGAACTCAGTTCAGCAGGCAGTCTTATCAATGAATCGTACACAGAAAATACAATGAAACTCGCATCAAACACATCAGATGCTGACTTTATTGCTGGTATTGTTTGTCAAACAAAAGGTATTGTTCAAGATCCCGGCCTAATTCAATTGACACCTGGATGCAAAATTGATACATCTACAGACGGATTGGGACAACAATATAATACACCAGAATTTGTTGTTAAAGAAAAAGGTGCTGATATTGCTGTGGTTGGACGTGGCATTCTGAAAGCTAACGATATTTGTGCATCAGCAAAATTATATCGTGATCAACTATGGACTGCATATGAAGAACGCATTCTTCAAAAAAATTCAAATTGAATTTAAAATATTTTTACATTCCATTCCATTTGTTATTACAATAAAATATGTTATATTTTTGAATATACAAATTCGAACATGCATGAAAATCTTTTTTTTTCTGTTTATTTATCACTTATTTGGAATTAAATTCATTAACAGGTAACGATTTATCAATGTACACTGAATATACCAAACGGAAATGGCAAAAAGATATGATTTATCGTTTGCATTTCGTAATGGTGTATGTGCAATTAAGTGTATATTTGATCGAGATTGCTTTTTTGAAGAATTGTAACTAAAGAACATCCAGTTGTTAATGTGCCATATAATAAATTGTCTGAAGTAGTAAATAACGAATAAAAAAAAGTAATTTTACATGCAATTGTGAAAGTAAATAATAAAAAAAAGTAGGAAGTAAATTAAAATCTTTAAAATAATTCAAGAAAATAGATATTATCGCACATTTACAACAAAAATGTTTTTCATCAAATATATCTTTTTTTACTTTTTTTTGAAAACAATTTTCGATGATTTCAGTCCAGTGAACGCATTCATTTTGCTATTTGTCATTTGTCGTCAATTGTCAAGTAATATTGTTGTTTAATAATTTGGTTGTTTTCTAATCGTAGACAAATAACTATTTGATGTGGTAATAAAAAAAAATTCCATTTAAATTGAAATGGAAAATAATCGATTAAGAAAAGTTGATGAACATGAAAAGAAACGTTATCAATTTTTATCACTAAAATCAAAAATTGATATTCTAAATAAATTGAATGAAGGTGTTAGACCAATTCATTTATGTGAAAATATATTTTCAGTTCAATTGGAGTGGCACGGTTCGTGTACCAGCATTGTGCCAATATGCACATAAATTGGCATTTCTTGCAAGTCAATCGTTGCAGGGTTGTCCAGGTGGAGATGCAGCTAATCGTATCGAACGCACACTCTACTTCTTGTAGACAAAATTGTGTGTATGTGAGCTTTGCATCAATTTTTCAATCATATTATATTATTTTATTTTATTTTTGTTTACTTATTATATCTTTGACATGAACAACAGAAATAGTTCACAACGAAGTGCAATTCATTAAATTTCACTATAATTTGAATTTGCTTGATACGTGCAATTAAATGAATTTGTGCTGAGACACAAAGTTACTTATGACTGCATAATTTATGATACCGAATAATCGGTAAATGTGTAAACAATAACAATGATATGAAATTATTTCATAAATTTTGATTGCTTGTGAATCTGTTTCTGTGCATACTTAGCGTAAAATTTCCAGAAAAAAAAAGAGACAACTTAACAATAAATGAAAAAATGACATGAACTTTCTTTTCATTTGCAATGAATAAATTTAATAATTTTGATTTGAAAAACAAATATTGAATAAAGTTGAAAATGTTTTTTTTTTCCTTCATAAAAACAATTAGAGTTCTTACTTTACAATAAATAAACTAAATCATTAAGTTGAATTGACTATATTTTGAATTCCACGAAACTCTTTGGCCAAAAGAAATTTTTCCGCTGAATCACCTCGACTTGCCTCTGGTTTTATATGTTTAAAATATTTGTAATAGCGAAGAACATGCTCTTCGAATTTCTTTAAATTTCCATTATCCCATACTTTAACTAGTAAATTGGCATTTTCAGATGACATAAAAATTGCAAATCGTAAAACATTATAAATTAAATCCATAATTTTTTCTTGATCTAATGAACGAACACCAGTTGCATTCGGTGCCATATCTGAAAGCACACAATCAATTTTTCGGCCATTTAATAGTTCTCGAATTTGGTTTTGTGTTTTTGTTTTGGTGAAATCGGCATGACATAGTAAATGTGCACCCTACAAAATTGAAAAAAAAAAAAAAAAAAAAATGAATAAAATCATGAGAGAAATCTATTCAGATTTGAATTCGATAAATTATACCTCAATGGGATGAATTGCAAGCAAATCAATTCCAATTACAAATCCAATTGGTTTATTCTTTTCTTTTCCGGCAGCATTCGTTTCATTTACAGCAATATCGGTCCATGAACCAGGCGATGCACCACAATCAATGACTGTTTGGCCAGGTTTAAGTATTTTAAACTTTTCGTTGATTTCAAGTAATTTAAATGCACTTCGGCACCTAATTGAACAAATCAATTTTATTCGGTTAAACAAATCAAAATTTATACAGCTGATTTAAGAAAATATTCCAATAGTACCTATAATTTTTCATTTTGGCCTTTTCCACAAATGGATCATTCATCTGTCGTGATAACCATTGAAATGAACTGTGACTTTTTGCTTTATTTGGACCTTTTTTCATGTGCACACTACTTGTATGAAAACTGTGTATTAACAAATTTCGATTCATTTTAAATTTGTCTATTTCAAATTCGCCCTATTTCAATCACAAGAATTTCCGTTAATGCAAGCCGGGTATAAAAAAAAAAGTTAAACACTTTGGTTATGACAAGCCATGACAATCATTGAATTAGTTTAGCTAATGTCATTTGACATCTTAAGAATCATATGATTAAAATTTTAAGGTTAGAATAAAACACACTTAACATTTGTTTACATTTTCATTGCTATTTGGAATGATTGAAATTTAACTAGCTTGAGTAAAGAAACTTTTCTGAACGATAAACAAAACATATTCGAAATATTTTTACTATAAATTTATGAAAAATTTTTAATTAAATTATGCAAAAATGGAAATGAAAGTCAATTTAATACAAATTTCAATTTAAAGAGTATAAAATATAAAGAACAAAAAAAAAGAATCTGTTCAAAATGAGAGATCGAAAGATTTTCATAAATTAACACATTTTTCATTTAACAATGTTCAAACTTAATTATTGTATTGATTGAAACATCGTAATATAAAGTTGATTGAAACATCGTGCTAATCAAATTGTAGTTCGTCGCAAATTATAATTGCTGATTTCAAAATCAACATTGAAATTAAACGTATACATAAGACCATACTGAATTTGGTATTGTAAATTGACAAACCTGCAGCGCAGGTTAAAGTACGGTTGTCATGCGATTTACGGTATTTCAATTTACAATACTTAATTCAGTATGGGCTTATGCGGTAATACTTAAGAGTGATATAGAAAATGTAAACTGTGTATGTATTAGTTGACGTAACTATGTATGTGATTGATGTATTTTCAGTGGAAGACACTCTTAGGAGGTTAGAATACAATTTACGCCGAATTATTCATATCGCTCACATTGGTCAGAGTTTTTTTTTTTTTAATTAAAAATAAATTGTTTACGCTACATTCCATTACGACAAGTTGAATAAAACAGACAACATGGTGAAGGGCTCAAAGGACATTTTAAAGACACTTGCAATCAAATTGTATGATATTAAGGCCATCAAATTTGGAAATTTCCAAACAAAATCGGGACTTCAAACACCAATTTATTTTGATTTGCGCGTGATTATCAGCCATCCAGATGTTATGGTAAGGATTTTTTTTTTTTTTTTTTTTTTAAATTATCAAATATCATAAAATCAGTGAAATTATTAAAGAATTAATGCGAAAATGGCTTTCTTTTTGAATTTAGGATTTGTTGTCAAATGTGCTACTGAATTTTGTGAATGAACAAATGATCGACTACAAACATATTTGTGGTGTTCCATACACAGCGTTACCAATAGCAACATTATTATCCATAAAACAAATGAAACCGATGTTGATTCGTCGCAAGGAAGCCAAAGCCTATGGAACAAAGAAACTGATTGAAGGAAACTATGATGCTGGTGATTCATGCCTAATCATTGAAGATATCATTACATCGGGATCGAGTATTTTGGAAACAGTGGCAGATTTAAAAACAGAAGGTAATAAAGAAAATTACTATTTGATTTATTTTCCGATGTTTACAAGAAAAACTCATTTATTTTCTAGGAATTGTTGTAAACGATGCAATTGTTGTAATTGATCGTGAACAAGGTGGTGCGGCAAATATTACCAGAAACAATGTTCACGTGCATTCTTTTTACAAAATCTCAGAATTTCTTGCCATTTTACATGAAGCTGGAAAAATTGAAGATGCATGCGTTGATGAAATTACCAAGTATATAACAAACAATCAAGCATCAGCAAAACTTCCGGAAAAACCAAAAATTGATCGAACAAAATTGTCGTATGAATCACGTTTACCATTGACAAAAAGTCCAATAGGCAAAAATTTACTTGAAATTATCATATCGAAAAAGACGAATTTATGCTTGGCTGCCGATACAAATAAATCAATTGATATTTTAAATGCAGCTGATGCAGCCGGACCATATATTTGTGTTCTTAAAACACATGTTGATATTATTGACGATTTTAATGAAGATTTTGTTCGTTCATTACAAGCACTTGCATCAAAGCACAACTTTATGATTATGGAAGATCGTAAATTTGCCGATATTGGAAATACAGTTTCAATGCAGTATGGTTCAGGTGTATTTCATATTGCTGATTGGGCACATTTGGTTACAGTTCATTCATTGACTGGGCCAAGCATTTTGAAAGGATTGAAAGATGCGCTAAGTGGTTCATCGTCCAATCGAGGCATTTTTCTATTGGCCGAACTCAGTTCAGCAGGCAATCTTATCAATGAATCGTACACAGAAAATACAATGAAACTCGCATCAAACACATCAGATGCTGACTTTATTGCTGGTATTGTTTGTCAAACAAAAGGTATTGTTCAAGATCCCGGCCTAATTCAATTGACACCTGGATGCAAAATTGATACATCTACAGACGGATTGGGACAACAATATAATACACCAGAATTTGTTGTTAAAGAAAAAGGTGCTGATATTGCTGTGGTTGGACGTGGCATTCTGAAAGCTAACGATATTTGTGCATCAGCAAAATTATATCGTGATCAACTATGGACTGCATATGAAGAACGCATTCTTCAAAAAAATTCAAATTGAATTTAAAACATTTTTACATTCCATTCCATTTGTTATTACAATAAAATATGTTATATTTTTGAATATACAAATTCGAACATGCATGAAAATCTTTTTTTTTCTGTTTATTTATCACTTATTTGGAATTAAATTCATTAACAGGTAACGATTTATCAGTGTACACTGAATATACCAAACGGAAATGGCAAAAAGATATGATTTATCGTTTGCATTTCGTAATGGTGTATGTGCAATTAAGTGTATATTTGATCGAGATTGCTTTTTTGAAGAATTGTAACTAAAGAACATCCAGTTGTTAATGTGCCATATAATAAATTGTCTGAAGTAGTAAATAACGAATAAAAAAAAGTAATTTTACATGAAATTGTGAAAAAAAGTAGGAAGTAAATTAAAATCTTTAAAATAATTCAAGAAAATAGATATTATCGCACATTTACAACAAAAATGTTTTTCATCAAATATATCTTTTTTTACTTTTTTTTGAAAACAATTTTCGATGATTTCAGTCCAGTGAACGCATTCATTTTGCTATTTGTCATTTGTCGTCAATTGTCAAGTAATATTGTTGTTTAATAATTTGGTTGTTTTCTAATCGTAGACAAATAACTATTTGATGTGGTAATAAAAAAAAATTCCATTTAAATTGAAATGGAAAATAATCGATTAAGAAAAGTTGATGAACATGAAAAGAAACGTTATCAATTTTTATCGCTAAAATCAAAAATTGATATTCTAAATAAATTGAATGAAGGTGTTAGACCAATTCATATTGCAAGTGAATATGGAATTGCATTGTCGACCATTTCACGATTGAAAAAGTGTAAAACATCGATAGAAGAGGCAATGTATATGTATCAAAATAATTCCGAGCGTCGATCATTAAGAGGAACTTTTCATCCACGTATGGAAAGTGCACTGCACACATGGTACTAATTAAGCCCAATTGAAACAAATATATTTAGGAAAATTACATAATATTTATAAATTTTACAAAATAGACAAAATGTATCGAGAAGATTTTAATGTATTATTATTTCACCCAGGTATCTTGAGCAAAATGAAAAAGGTGTTGTTGTCACTGGATCTATATTGAGATTAAAAGCAAGAGAATTAAACAAGAAAATTCGTGAAAATGATTTAGAATTTCGAGCTAGTCCCGGATGGATGGATAAATTTAAAAAACGATATGGCATTCGTCTTAAAAGTTCTAGAGGTGAAAAGCAAACAACCGATAACATTGCATTTGACTATGATGACCGTGATAATGCTGAGATAAAATCAGAATCCGATGTAAAGTCAGAAGACATTTTATATGAACCAGCATTTGTGACAGTTAATAATTTAGAAGATGAAGAAAACGAAGGTGAAAATAATTCCACAATAAATAGAAACACAAAAGTGATGAATTGTGTCGACGAATTGATTCAATGGACAATTGATCATAATATTGAACCATTGTATTTGACCATGCTCAAGAGTTTGAGAGAACGAATTAGATATCAATCATTGAATTTATAATTAATATCAGCAAGATCATGAGAAATAAAATACAATTAGATTTGAAATAAAAAAATTTCTGATTTATTTTATAATTATTGTTGTTTAAACGAATTCAATGCAGTTTTGACACTCACTGTCACCGTGGTTTTCTCTATATGTCATGTTGAATCTTCCGATTCAAATCCAAAAGAACGAAATGAAATGTGGTGTGAAGTGAAACGATATTTCGTCGTCTAAAAAAAATGCCAACAATTAAAACATCTCCAGTGAAAAAGAATAACAACATTGCAACGATACACTCGTTTGTTACTCAACCGAAAACTCTGTTGGCTCTCTTTATTTGTCAATGCAACAAAGTCTTAAGAATCAAAATGAAGATCGGTTATTAAATGAACATTTTTCTTTAGCACACAAGGGAAGATGTTTTTTTTCAAAATTGTATTCTGAAAATGAAAATGCATCTCTTCTCATTGGTCTATGAAACATTGAACGTTCGCATTTATGCCAGTTGACATTTCATAAAATGTCATCGAATTTCTCATTTCCAAAATAAATCAAAATAAACACAATTTTCCTTGTATTTATAGCATTTATATAAGTGAATTTTATTATTGAATTAAATTAAACAAAATAGAAATTTGAATCTTTTACATAATGATTGACAACAGTGAGGTGATAATTGATGAAAGTCGTAAAAATAATTTTCTATCGCTAAAAGATAAGGCTGAAATATTGGAACGATTGGATCAAGGTGAATCGGCAACAAATTTAGCACGAGAATATGGCATATCAAAATCGACAATATCACGTTATAAAAAACGAAAAGAAATCATTCACAAAGCGGTTACAACAATTTATCCAAATAATACAGACCGCAGAACGATGCGTAGGACTTTTCACCCTAATATGGAGCAAGCTCTCTATAAATGGTATTTGGAGCAATTAAATCAAAATATAGAAGTATCAACGTCAATGTTACGCAGCCAAGCCCAAATTTTATACACAGAACTACAAGAAAGTAACTACACATTCTCTGCAAGCAGCGGTTGGATAACAAATTTTAAGCGTCGTTTTGGCATCGATCGACTATCGGGTGAAAAAATAATTGAAGCACGCAAACGTAAAAAAACTACCAATGTGAACAATATTATACATTGTGAAACTATTGAATATTTAATAGAAACGACACCAGACTGTGAAGAGAATTTTAATCAACAAATCACATGCACCATAAAACCAAAATCAATTACGATGGAGCCGTTTGTTGATGACAATGAAGCGTATCGCTGTTTGGATACTGTGATAAAATGGTCAATGCAACGAAATGTTGACTCTTTGTATCTTACAATGCTACGAAATCTTAAGTCACGAGCTCGAAAGGGACAAAAACGAAAATAAATTGCATTTCTTGTGATTTTGTATCAAAATTTCAATATTAAGTTAACAAGTCCATATCATTTGATTAAAAAAAAAAAACAAATAATTTTTATATTACTAAGCAAGAAACTTACTAATGTTATTTATTAGTTAAATAAAAGTGAGAATTTGAACAAATATTCGTTAACAAATTGTCATCAATTTATTTTTATTGATAAATTAGCAACTTCCATTCATCCGAAATATGATTGAAGAATTTTGTGTATGACACATAACGCATAACATAACAACACTATGTTTGCAAATGTCATAAACAGAGAGTCTGGAAAAATCCAAAGTACAATGACTTTTCATGATATGAAATGGTAGAAAATAGTGAATAAAACAAGAAATGATCAACAAGTAATCACAATAATACAAATGTCATTATTTAGCGATAACCAAACAAAGTTGTTTTCATACTCATTTCAACATACATTTCACATACGTAGCTAATTTATTTATACATATGATTCGTCATACATCTTCGTCATAAATTTTTGTATATTTGCCGCACAGTGTAATTGATTCCGCGAAAAATTGTGTTAAGAAAACCATGATGCGATTCATGCTTAGTTTTTCTCTTTCTATCTTACTGTCACATAAGCACCATCATATTGAATAAAAAAAAAATTATATATATTCGTTCATCCGTTCTATTTGTATAGTATGTTGTGCGGCTCGCTTATGCCGAAGAAAAGAGAATGTATGACTGTGACTACAACAACAATTTATCGTTTGTCAGTGTGACAGGCGCTTGGTGTAAAAAGAGAATAAAATTGTACACTCAGCACTCAGTTCAGTATTGAATCTCACCGGCATCGCATTTCCAATCGCCAGTTCCGAATTGTGTTTCATTTTTAGTAGTTTGTATCCAAACGAATCAGAAGTTTTTTCTTCTTCTTCATTTTGTTAAAATACACAGTCGTATTAGTGTGTGCAGTATTTTTGTGCCAATAAAGAGTAATTCGTTGTTGTCAGTTCAGCGTTACTTATTCTTAATTCTCTTTGCAAAACGTATTATAAAATCGTTTTTTTTTCTTTTGTGAGCAGAACCTTGGGTGTGTCAATTATTCCAATTCAAAATTTCCATTTTATCAAGTAAGCATAACTATTTTTAGTGTTTTTCTAGTGTACAATTTTTATTTTCAATTAATTTGATCACGAGTTTTTTGGTAAACTTATTATAAAAATGCTTTTATGAGCATTTAGAATATATCGCTAATTTGTCATTTAAAGGGAGAGCATTTTATCTTTTGGTAAATTTGGCATTGCAAAGCATATGTACAAGCAAAATTAATTGTTCATTCTATGTTCAGATTGAGAGATATTTTTGTTTTATGAAGAGATACACAAGAAATAATTTAATTTTTATGAACAAAACAATACATTAAAGTGAATTAAAGCATTTTAAAGTAATTTAAATCAAGTTAATTGTATTTAACATGTGATGACGTTGCATCCAATTATATGAATTTGTCCGACACATTGGGGAATTTTATGATACGTATAGTATATACAAAATTGTATATGTTGTTCGATGCCTTTTCATTTTCTCATAGTGAATTGCAAAAAAAAAAAAAACAAAAATACTTGCTAAAAAGTTTGTAATGACGTAACCAACGTACAATCAATATGAGATTAACTCAACGATTAGCAATTGAGTGAAAATCAATTTAAGAATTAAATACGCAGTAATCTTGTAGCAAGAATAGTCGAAAATAGAAATTGTTACCGCCATTTCTTCTTTGGGCCATATTCTTTCGTTCAGGTTTTTGAGATTAGACAAAAATGAATATTCGACGGTGTGATGAATAGATATTCACATTTTGTTGTATTCAGTAAGACGAATGACGCTAATGTAAACCGTTATGACATTCAAATTCCTGACCGTATTGTGGTTTTTTTCCATCATCAAAATTGAAATAAGCATCTCAATGTTCATCAAAAATGATATATTGCGTCTTTCTTTATTAACAAAATTCTTCTTTTCATTCTCATTATCATTCTTATTCGCATGTCAGTTCAAAAATAAAATTCTTTATTTTTGAGCCACGAATTCGATTTAAGTAGAAAAGTTCTTGATTTATGTTGGCTATTTGTTAAAACAAACATAATGCTTTTTTTTCCATTAACACAATTACAAAGTCTAAGAGGTGTGAATAGAAGACAATGGCACACGATTCGCATTGCTCTTAAATTCTCAAAAGAGCACAACACGATTCACATTCACACTCACACTCACAAATTGTACATGTTGACTGTCGTTTAAATGTAATTATTTTTGTTCGAGTCGCTATCTGTCGTTTTAGTTGTTTATAATGCGGCAAAATCACGCAAAAGCGAATTGTGACTCATACTTGACGAGATAGAATTTAATAATACTCAATGTTTGTTAGACATTTTTACATGATACGTAGTCTGTGGTTGGCAAAATTATTGTTGATATTTCTCTCATGCGTGATGTTTTTCATCTTGCAAACATGTGTGCTTGTGTATGTGCTGTAAATGTTATTTTTATTACCCAACATTTCTATGATGGGTGAACATGAGCAAAAGTTTTGTCATTACAATCAGACCATAATGAAAAATTTTTCAACATAATGTTTATTTTATTAAATTAAGACGAATGTCGTTTTTTTTTTCAATTTCATTATGGAAATTGGCAATTTTATCGCAAAACAATATGACAAATAATGATAAATTCTTTGTTTCCTCTATAAAATCTGTCACATTCATATTTATAACATTCATTTGTTGCGTCAGGGATAGTAATTTTTTTTTTTATTGTAAGCGCACTGATTAACTATTCGATATGCGCTTTGTAGAACATTCCATTACATTTTTATTTGCTTTTCATTCATTACAAATGCAATAATTGCGCACGCGGCTAGTTTAACTGGTTATTCAATTCATAGTAATTTAATAGAATCATCACGAATAGCAAAGTATAAAATCTATTTTCTTGCCACTGAATTGAACGTGATAATAATAATCGAAATTATTGATTTTTGATTGACGATTTCATATGTATATTTATATAAAAAGTCCTTCGTTAAAACTTCTAATTTGTTGTCCCTCAAAAGGACAAACACAAATATGTATTTTCCATTTCAATGACATGGACATGGACATAGACATGGACATTGTCAATAGTACGTTGCAGCACATTGGCTGTAAATAAAATATATTACGCCGGTACAAGCGTCATAAACAATAAACGGCTACGTTTTTAGTTCATTTTATCTAATTAACTTGACTCATTTGATATATTTTGTATAAAATACTTAGCTAATAGTCAATAGCATTTCAACGGAATCAACGACAAAAAAATCATTTCAAAGTCGAACATCTATCTCATTAATCGAATGACTAATACAAATTGAAAGTTGTTTCATCTTTAGTTTTATGAATATTTTCATATGAAAATCGTCATCGATGACACAAAAAAATTGATTGCGATCCATGACGTGTATTGGTGATTTAATTTTGATGCGTCAGTCGTGATTTTTTTAGTTCGTCACATCAAGTGATTCAAATTAATACTTTACTTTAGAGTGATTCATATAAATGCGTAGTTGCTTTGTTAATTTGTTTGGCTTAAGTTTTCAATAAGATTGTGATGAGATCGACATTATTCGAATGGAATTTGATATTATCATTGTTTATGTGAATATGTTTTCATTACTCGATGGAATTCCATTGTTTGTAAGTTCTACGCAATTAAACTAAGTAATTTTCATGTTTTGGCGTGACAATGAAGCAAATTCAACCATAGGTTCTGACATCGTCGAGCTCAAGGGACGGGGGAAGGTTTTTACCGACTAAAAATCTAAAGTGGGTCCGAAGTTTATTCTATTTGGTGTAAACTTGTCTGAATAAAAACCCTAGCCATTTCAAATAATTTTAAACAATTCTTCCTAGGGCGTCAGAGGTGTTCAAGAGAACCCTTTATCAGAACCTATGAATTCAAGTCTTCATTTTACCGAAATCGTATAAACGTATTAGCAAAAAAAGGATTGCCAGTTTTGTAACCCCTGAAGATTTCATCGAGGACAACCCCCCCCCCCCCCAAGCGATCCCGAAGTTGACGTTTTTTTTTATGAGAAAATTACTAGAACTTCATAGGGTTTTTGATTCAAAAATACCATCTTTTGCTCCTGCTGACCGCTAGACCCCCCTCCTAGTCATCAGCATTATACTCCCTTGAAATTCTCAAACGTGCGCACCTATGTCAAATGCTTAAACAAAACATAATTTTCAAATGATAATTACCATATTCAAACGTATGTAATATGTGGTTGACCGTATTTATTGATTTGTTGAATTTCCATTTCAGATAACAAGGAAAAATTAAAAGCGTAAACATGAGCGATTCACCAAGATACTACCCATTCCAGGTAAGTTTGATATCAAAAGTTTATATACTTTTATAAATTTCAAAAGAAATTCTTTATCTAAAAATAGATTTAAATTGAATATTTTTTATAATATCCAATGGTAACATTAGCGATAAAAAACATATCGATTTATTTTCCATTATTATTTTTGAAAATTGCAATATTATTTGTTTTTCCCAAACTCATATTCAAACTGTATAAACATGAACTTTCGTGAAATGTATTTTAATATTTAATATTCCAATATTTATAGCAAGTTCAGCGTTGATTTTCTTTAATTGCTATTTTATCTGAGTGCACAAAAATAATTGTATTCGACAATTTTGATAAATTAAAATTACATTTTGTTGTATTTCCAGTTTCCGTTATAGTCTTTTTTTGAATTTTGATTGAATTACTGTGACATTTTCTTTATATAATTCTTAAAACGCATAAAATGTAGTATTATTTCAATGGAAAATTTTAAATTTTGTATTTTTAAAAGCAAAGTTACACCTATTTTCGTGTGAATATTATCTGTCAAGCTGACCAGGACTTGCAAACAAAAAAAAAAATAGAATTTCTCTTTACAAACCCATAGTTCCATGAAAAAAGTTTACATTTTATGTATAAAAACAGCAGTGAAGAAAACAGGTTTTGATTATAAAATAGTCAAATTGTTGACTTTTTCATCGAAAAAGGCATGCGTTAAATAACATCGTTCATTGGTTGAATAATTTAAAATTATGAAGTCATCTTTCTTCTGCTCTCATTTTATTGTCATTAGAATTGAAACAAAAAAAAAAAAAAATATATGGTTTTCACAAATAAGTAGATGAAAAAAAAAACAAGAAAATTTCATACATTTCACAATTCTCTATATAAATTATCTTGCACGCATTGAAAAAAATAATTTCCCTAAAGCATGCAATGTATCAGTGACAAAAGAAATTTCATGTTAAAATTGTCTTCGATAACCGTATTACAAATTCATACACAAAGAATAGAAAATGTTGATAACTTGATGTTGATTGAATGAAATGAGTTAATCAAAAATATTGTTTTAAAGCGTGAGGTAAAATCCTGACAAACATATATTCAATAATTTCGTGACACTGTCACATTATCTCGCATTTCTTTCTTCCTTTCATTCAATTTATTTTTAAAAATATGTCCCAATAAGTTGATAATATTTCCTTTTTCTCCTTTCTCTCTCTCTCTCTATCTTACTATCCTACTCTGTACGTATGTGATGAAAACATCTTATGGGCTTTAAGCATAATCAATGTACACAGAATTTTTCAATAAAGAAATGAGAGTTTGTTATATATATGAGCATTTCATTTCAATTAAAATTTATAATCTTTCCTCTGCCTTTTGATATGATGAGTACATAAGCGTTGCTTTTTGTGATATGAATGTTTTAATTGTAAAATCATATAAAAAAAAAAGCCGTTTTCTTGTTTCTTGATAAATCCTGGCACTGATTAAGTGTGTTTTAGCTGAAACCGCCTGACAAAATTCGCTTCAAAACCCAATTTGATGGTAGTAGTCGAAACTTTAGTTTGTAACAAAATTTCGTTGAGTTTTGTTTTGAAAATTGAGAAAAACATAAAAAAAAAAGAAAAAAAAAAATCATGTCGATGCAGAACGGTACATATTTGCAGAGAATTTTCTTTTTATTGTGCACACTTGGTACGACCAGGTGTTAATTGTTTCGAAAAAGTTTTTCCATTTTCTTCATGTATAAGTAAGTTTATATTGAAATTGTTCCATGACACGTTAATGCATAACTTGACGCTAAAACAATAATCATATATTAAATGGTGATTTGAATAATATTCGGAAGTGAATTGTTGCAAATTTTGTGATATTGTTGCCATCGACTTCGTCGTCATCGTCGTCGAATGTATAGAATACACAAAAGTAATGTGTAAAACGTTTATTTAACAACAGCACGTAGTTTATCAAAGGTCTTCAATGTTATTTCTTTTAAATTTGAGTACAACATATTATTGAAATACAACCGAAAAGAATGAAAAACCACAAATAAAGTCAAAAGTATTGCTGGTGGTAATGAAATATCAAAATCCATGTTACGAATGTGAGAAACGAATGCAAAGACGAACCGTAAACGAAGCGTGCTGTTGTTGAATAAACAACTAAAACACATTATATTATGTAGTTCTCTATCCACTTTGATGAAATAAAAAAAAAAACAAAGTATAAGAAATCCGTGATTGTGGTGGGACAAGAATAAAAAGATAGTGTGTTCATATGTGAAATATCGACAATATTTAGCAAGGATGTTCTATGTTAAAACCACATCGCATGTGATATGAAATGTGTAGTGGTGCGCCATTCAAATTGAATGTATTTGGGCATAACGAAAGGAAAAAAAAAAACAATATCGTTACTTTGCTATTTTATTCCGACTATATTTTGGCTGTGTTGCGAGTTTGCCACTGTGCTGCGAATATCGGCTTCAGTCATACTTTGAACTTTCCAACGATCAAAAGCATTTCATATTGCTCTTGCTCTCTTTTTCGTGGGATCAACATTCTCTGTCGATAACGCCAAACCAGCCACTTAATTTATTGAAGTTTTAATTTTTCACTTAATCGGTTCATCGATATTTTTCATTCCATTCAAAATGTGGAAGAAGGTTTGATTTGCAATATTTATGAAAAAACAAAATCCTATTAATTTCTTGTTATTGTTTTTTTCCATAGACACCTTTCTCTTTCACACATCTAACATTCATGGAATATTTTATATATTTACAGAATATTTTTTATCAAGTGGAAACTCAATTAAAAGTCATAGATTAATGCAAATAAAGTGATTTTGTATGATTTGAAATCTATCTGGTTAAAAAAAGAACAGTAATTAAGTGAATGTTAAGCAGTTGTGCGATTAAAATTTCCAATTTTTGAAATCGCATCCTCTTAATAATTGGGCTCACATTTCAAGCCCAATAATGGTATTCAAATTGCAGATTACACTACATGTTCTGTGTGCATCATGCAAAAAGAAAGAGTATTCGTTGGAATACAAATATATCGTTTTATCACATTGGGATATGGGTTGGACTTGAAAAAAAAAAAACAAACACAACAACAAAATTATGATCTCATCAGTGGCCGTGTAATTCGTTATATATGCGAATGATTACATCATCGCATATCGCGTTCATTTTTGAGAAAAAGCACACAATCGCCACAACCGACATTCACAATAAATGACTAAATGATTAACCATAAACAAATACAAGAGAAAAAGACACTGTTTGATTCGTTCAATGTTATTTTTGTTTGTCTTTTAAATTTTTTCATTCCGCATTCGTGGCATTAGTACTGAATGATATAATTTGCACCGGTATGAAATTCATTGAATAAAATAAAATTCCAAAACAATAAATGATGTTTAGTCATCAGAAGTCTGCCTAATTTTACATTCAATAATGTAAATTATGATAGCATGACGTTGGAATTTGTTTCAAAAAAAAAAAAAAAAAAACGGTTTTCATTTGGAATGACATTGAATTAGGCTTTTTTCTAGATTTCCTACATAAGTCTTCTTATTTGCGATAAATTGTCGTCTCTAAATCACTTTAAGATACACTTTCTACTCAAAATGATACGGTATAATTGGCTGCTCGATTAATTCGACATAAAAACCATCATTTGTTTATGGTTTAAAATATGTCCGATGTGAAAAAGGCAAATGGCTTCATTTCCGCTACTGTTCATCATGAATTATCTCTTTCATTTGATCCAACTCTCTAACAATTGATTGATACATTAGATATGTAGCAAATGCATAAGCATCATTTTTACATTGAAATATACTATACTTAAGCAGAAATGCTTTGGGGCACGAAAACCATTGTACAGTGTTGTTGGATATGGAAAATTGATATCACATACAATCTCAATCACACATCATTTTCTGTTGGTTTACGAAAACAAGTCTCATAAAAATCAACGGAAAATGTTACAGCACATAGTATGTGTGTATGTGTGTTAACGAGCCAAGCCGGCGTCGTATCGTCGTTAAATCATTCGAAGCAAATAAAATGGAAAATATTTTTGATAAAAAAAAAAGAAAGAGAAGAATAAAGTAGTTTGACCTTTTCTGAAATAGAAAGAAATCGTCTAATATGGATTTATTTTTACTTTCATTTTTTCTCTATAATATAGTGCACACCAACTGTTTACCCAGCCGATCCATTTGAACCAAGTCAAGATGCTGCTGTATTGCGTGAAGCTATGAAAGGTTTTGGTACCGACGAAAAAGCCATCATTGAAATTCTTGCTCGTCGTGGAATTGTTCAACGTATCGAAATTGCTGATGCGTACAAAACTTGCTATGGCAAAGATTTGATCAAAGATCTCAAATCTGAATTGGGCGGTAAATTTGAAGATGTTATTGTTGCATTAATGACCCCACTTCCTCAATATTATGCCAAGGAGTTACATGATGCCGTTTCTGGGCTTGGAACTGATGAAGAGGCCATCATTGAAATTTTAGCAACTTTGTCTAATTATGGAATTAAAACTATTGCTGAATTTTATCAACGTGATTATGGTCGATCATTGGAGTCTGATTTGAAAGGTGATACAAGCGGACATTTCAAACGTTTATGCGTATCATTGGTGCAAGGAAACCGTAATGAAGATCAAACAATTGATGAAGCTGCTGCTGAAGCTGATGCTCAGGCACTTCATGAAGCCGGACAAGGTCAATGGGGCACCGAAGAATCTGTATTTAATGCAATATTGGTGACTCGTTCATACTCACAATTGCGCCAAATTTTCCAACAATATGAAAACATCAGCGGAAATTCCATTGAAGACTCCATCAAAAGCGAATTCAGTGGCAACGTTCAAAAAGGACTCTTGGCTATCGGTATACTTCATTTGGAGTGAAAGATTTTATAGTTTGTTTTTTTTCGCATATATTGTAAACCTAATGTATTTTTTTTTCATGTTTTTAGCCAAGTGCGTTAAATCAAAAGTTGACTTCTTCGCTGAACGTTTGCATGATGCCATGGCAGGACTAGGCACTAATGACAAAACATTGATTCGCATCATTGTTAGTCGTTCGGAAATCGATTTGGGTGACATTAAAGTCGCATTCCTTAATAAATATGGCAAACCATTGGAAGAATGGATCAAGGTAGGTTGATTTTTATAGCTTGTAAACACACAAACATTTTTCTATTACTTTATATTCAAGAATAAATTGTCTTCTTTTGGTAATTGGGTTTAAAAAAAAAAAATGGTTTTGGATAAAACTTATGCTACTTTTGCTATTTCTCTATATTTGTTTGTTTCCGTTTCAAAATGCAATATGCATGTCAAATTATTATCAAGTAGAAATGGATGGTTCCTTTTCAAAACTAAAAATCGAAAAAAAAAAAAAATAATTTTGCATGAATTTTGTATACATATGTATGTGAATAAGTTTCTCAGCACGTAGAATATGTAAACACCCAATTCAATTAGAAGATCGATTAAACATTTAAACTGAATGAAAACCACAATGCAGTTGAATGTATCTATATCAATTGTTCAATCGTTTTGTGATACAGTTATTAAATTGAACAATTTCAATTGAAAATTGTTGAATTTCAAAATAATGACTGGATTTTCGTAGGCTTTCGTAGTTGTTTTTGTAAATAGTAGTATTTGTTTGGATTTGTTTTCTTTTATTGTGAAATAATTTAAACACAACATTTTTATTTTTCAAAATCTTATCAACGCCGACTATCCCAACAGGATGACACATCAGGAGATTATAAACGAGCACTCTTGGCAATCGTTGGAGCGCAATAAACAAGATTACTTTATGCGATCACAAATACAAATAACAAAAATTTCGAAACACATGTACATCAGATTCATTTCCTTATTGGTTTAACACATTCAATTATCCTAAACATCAACAAATTGATATGAATGAAAAATACATCATCTTTTTGGTTAATTATAGTCAAAATATTTTTATTAATTGGGTTTTCAAGATAATGCTAGTATTTCATATATATTTTTTTTTTCTCTTCTTTAAATCATTAGATCAATGCACTTGAAAATATTTGCTCGTATTGCACTATCTGTATTATCTCTTTGAATTTTTATTTACATTTTACTGCATATAGATTTTCTACAGATATTTTAATAGAAAGTTCCAATAAAGAAAGAAAAATATATTGTTATTTCTTTTAAGCAAAGTATTGTTAAACACATGAAAATACAATCTTTTTTCTTTTAAATACAAATTGAGAACATAATATCAAATGTTACGCTCAGTTTGAGTATTGTTTTTTTTGCGATATGTTTTTTTTTTTTTTTTGTTTTGTTTTATGCTTTAACATGTAATTCATGCGAAGGACATTTAAGTTCAGACAAAACACGATTGAGAAGAATATGCAAATAATTTTATGACCGGCTAATTTAATGGCTCAATTTTTAATTAAGCGGCTTTTCATATGTTTCACACGAATTCAATGCACGCAAAGAGTAAAACAAAAAAAAAAAAAATACACAGCTCCAAGGCTGTATCTCCATCAATACATGTTCACGTATTCAAAGAATAGCTACTGTAAAAATCACCAATGTGTATTTAAAAAACAACAACAAAAACAAATGAACAACAATATTTGACGTATGTCGAAGCGTATACGAATTCACTCTCACTTTCAATTCGATTTCGACTGTATATTCACAGTACATTCAATATATAATTTTGTGTATATACGCTTTTTTTTATTCTCAAACACAATTGCCCCCCACATATGGCAAAATGAATTCGTTTAATAACATTTTGTACACATATTTTTGGCATATTTGCATGAAACAACCGAAAAATGTTGTGTTTCAATCAATTTCATTTGTATTTAATTAACCAATAATTTTCATGATGTTGATAAGATTATGCATGAATTCAGACTAACAAATTGAAAAAAGTACTTTTTTTGCTCTATCTTTCTAGACTATCTTTCTGTTATTATCACCAAATTTTTTCCAATTGCACCCTTAAATTGACTAATTGATTTTATTTTTATTTTCTCTCTCTCTCTCTCCGTTTCGATTTTGATTATTATTTTATTTTTTTTCTCCTTTCAATGCGTAAAAAAAAAATTAGGACGATTTGGCAGTCGAGTACGGTTATGTACTTGAAATGCTCTCGGTCTACTAAAGTCATAACTCCACCTCGTCAAATAATGGTTAATCAGCAATATATATATATACCAAATCACCAAATAACTTTTGAAACTAAACAGAATTTTTTCGAAAAAAGATTCGTTTCGGTAGCTTTTGTTTAGTGAAGTGCAATTTATATAAGAAATGACATAGATCAACTAACATAAAATTAACACAAATTTTTAATGATGCTTTGGCAAATATCAAAAATATTATAATGCAACTAACATATTGTGATGGAGAAATCTTTTTGGCATTGCATGAAAATCAAAACAAAAACAAATCAATTAATTTAATTAAAAATCTGGTCGATAATTTAAGAATGAAATTCTTCATTGTTCGGAATTTGTTCAATTGCAGGATGATATCGGTGGTGAAGTTGCATCAGTTTTGACTCATCTGGTTTGCTACTGAAGAAAATATCAAACACTTCCTTCCAATGAATGGCTGCTGTTTTGCCATCTTCATATTTGGCATATAAAAAAAAAAAAAAAAAAAAAAAAAATTAAATTTATTTATAAGCGATTTTAATTTCTTTTATTGTAGTTTTTTGTGCACGGTTTTAATACTCATATTTAAGATATTTTGAATTCATGATTTATAATCTAACTTCGAAATTGAATTGGTGGTTCAGATTTTTTCCTCAATTTTTGACATGCATGTTGTGCTATTTAGAATACATTTTTTTCCGAATTTTTGTCCTTTTTTTTTGTAATTCCGAATTAAATTTTCGAATAATTCCATTTAATTTTCAAATAATTTTTGTGATGCATATTTTTGGATATTTTCAAATACATTTCAGGATGACATCTCTGGTGATTATCGCGATGTGTTGGTTCAATTGGCAAGCAATTAAATCGTATACATTAGATTCCATCGATTGAAAGCTACATTTATTTTTTTTTACATTCTTCTTTCATCTATGTGATTCACATTTAGTTTCAAAAACATTTACATCTTTTTAATTCAAAAAAAAAAAACAAATACCAAGCGCCACTTGCATGTTTACATTTTTTTTTTAATAGTTTTACACTACATTTGGTCAGCTTTAAAAAAGTTAAATTTTCAAAATAGAAATGAAAAATTATTATTAAATAATAAAAAATGTTTTTACAAAAAAAAAAAATAAAATAAATAAATAAATAATTTAAAAAGTGCCGTTGTTTTGCACTTAAAGCACAACGAATTTAATAATGCAGTTGATGCGTGAATACTGAAATTGTTGTAATATTCATTCACATTTATACTTAAATTTAATTTTTGTATTAAAATGTAACACATCGAATAAACACGAATTTCACGTAATCAAATTGCTACTCTCTGTTAAAATTGAATATTATTCAAATGCCTTTGTATACAGTTTTGAACAAAATACAATTCTGTCCTATTTTATTGATGTTGTTTCTATTTAATTACAAATATTAACAAATTTTATTGCATTGAAATATTGTGATTGTTTTAATTCCAGAATAAAATGTAAAATCTGACCAAAATATGGGAGTTTAATT
Organism: Resseliella maxima; assembly: GCA_029041755.1. Classification (NCBI taxonomy): domain Eukaryota; kingdom Metazoa; phylum Arthropoda; class Insecta; order Diptera; family Cecidomyiidae; genus Resseliella; species Resseliella maxima. The sequence continues at coordinate 1,586 of JAQOWM010000267.1, read as the reverse complement.
TCATGAACAAAAAAAAAAAAAAAATGCTTCAAAACTAATAATGATTCATTGGGAGGTAAGTTCATCAATTGCTGCTCTAGAATTCATGATCTTGTTGAGTGACAATTTTTAAATGGCCTAAGTCCTTCATTCGTTATCTGTGTAAATGCCATAAATATTAATAAATTTGTGAGAAAAGCAGTCAATGGTATTTCTATGAATATATTCACACGGTGAATTCATCCACTCGGATATATTCATGAAAATATCACTGAATGGAGAAAAGTTTTTTTTTTTCATAAATATTCTACTTACTTCAAATGGTACTTTTGATTCGCCTTTTGCAAAACACTTATCAATATTCGCTACAAAGAGATTGAGATTATTTTCATCGCGTCCAATGGTGATTTGATGATTAACACGATGAGAATGACTATCACCTAATGCAGGAGCAATATACGCATTACCGCCTGATATTATTCGTGTTGTAAGCTCATTCGTTATCACAACCTAAACAATTCATTTGAAAATCCACATTAATATAGACTCAATCTTGACTTTAATTCAAATTATTTACCGCACATCGAAACTGTTCGGCGATTAATTGCAATTTTAAGAGGGTTTCGTAAGTTATTCGCACCAAATTTATTTCTGATTCAAGTGACCGAAATAGATAGGAAAATGAATCAATCACAATCAATTTTATCTAAAATTAGTCAAATACGATTTGAACTTAATCAATTTGTATTTCAGTGGAATATTTAAAAAAAAAAAAAAAACGTTACTTTTGAATTTTTTTTGAGAAATTCCGGTAAACTGTAGATTGCCGCCAATAGTTCAACATAATTATTACAAAATGTACAATGAATGTTATTTAGAATTGTATGGACCGTAAAGGAGTTTGGATCAATAGTAATTTTCTCCTTTTCACATATGTTATCACAGTGGATTTTTGTTGCTTTGGCTATTTCTAAATTGAAGAAAATTAGATAATCTGTATTTGGCATACTCAATTTCTACTATATTTCAATAAGCTCCTCATTCAATTACCTTTCATTCGTTCGATTGAAAAACCACGATTTGTATCAATATAAATTGCTGCTCCTCCTAAGCCGAGCAAATCTGTTGGTATCTGCACATTTACACATAACTGTAAACTGAGTAAAGAAAATATAATCTCAATTTGTGTTGTGATTTTAATTCTAATTGCGTTTTATTTTACAAAGATATTTTCCATACCAAAATTGTGTTTTGCCAACACCAGGAGCGCCAACAAATTCGGTTATCTTTCCAATTCGAATTCCGCCACCAATTGCATCATCAAATTCTCTACATAATGTAACAATATATCCGGACTCTCTTTCCTCCTTCCAAATTTCATAAGCACTGTTACTGAACATCTAGTTGATGAATTTCAAAAAAAATTTCTTCTGTTCATATAGAAATTCGGTTGTTGTAAACAAAAAAAGATATTTACTTTGACATTTACTCGAAAAACCGCGCACTTTCAACATTTAAAAATGAAAACGTTCAATACTAATTTGGACGTGAATGTTTTAGAAGAATTTTGAATTTCACTTTGCAAAAAAAAAACAAAAAATGGACAA
>JAQOWM010000295.1:0-19083 GCA_029041755.1 Resseliella maxima | reverse complement strand
GAATATTTATATCTAATATCATTCCCCGCTGAGAACACAGGCATCGATCGATAACATCATAGTTGATACTGTATTGGTAACAAGCTTCCCTAAAACTACTTAAATGAAATCGCTAGGAAATCGATCATTTATTTTGCTGAAAATTCTTAAAAAGTTTATTGTAATCTAGTCTGAGATTTCACATCAAATGTCTGTTTTCATTCATAGGCGTGATCAAATACTATGATCGTTGTGATATTTTTCCGATGTCTGTTTTTCATTCCGTTGAACGTTAAAAATTTTATGAAAAACATACGAGCTGGAGTGCAATATTTAGTATTTAATATATTCCATTTCACAATAACACTTGAAATTCTGGCAATGGACGTCAACAAAATAGATTCTCTTGCTATTTTTTATCGAAATACTTACGTTTGTCGCAATAATTTCCTATTATACTTTACCCAAATTGATTTCAATCAGCATATTTTCCAAATCGATTTACAAATGAAATGAAATAAAAGTTACGTTGCCCTTCATGAAGATTTCATTTCATTGCCAATGTATTTCTTATGAGATGAATTGCAAATCAGACGAAGTTAAATTCGAATATTGAAAAATGGTAAATGTTGGAGTCGAAATTAGAAAAATGAATCAGAAAAATGAATGAAAAATGGAGAAAAATAATTGGATTAGTAACATACGCCTACTCAAACACCTTCAAAGAAAATGTGAATGGAAAGACAAAGCCTGTCCAACGTTACTGATGAGGCCTCGAAGGGCTGAAACTAGTCTCTATTGGTTGACTCCTTCTGCAATAGCTTGCTTCTTGTTTCATCAAATTCATGTTTAATTGTTCGCCAATTTTATTTTTATACATTTTTCATTAGTCACCCTTCGCATGGATGTGTTTATCGCAACGCTAAGGAATGGATATCACGGAACTAACGTAATCGGTTGCATTTCAGTTAGTAGTTAATGATTTATGCAAAGTGAAATAATTCAAGGCAGTGTGTGTTTGAATGTTTTACGTTCTGAATTACTCCAACTGAATTTGAGGCCGTTTCATATTTGAAAATGTAAGATTCTTCACAATGAACGCATGGACTCCGTCCCAAAAAAGCTCCTCATTTGTTTAAGCTGTCTACGATTCAAGCCAACTTTTGATGTAGTCAATCACCATGAAGCGTTTTACGGAAAGGGCATTCCGCATGGATCGAAACAATTATTAATTAGAATAGATAAAGTCTGCGCTTTTTCACCTTGAAAGCGTGGATATCTCCTTTCGTCGTTGATTTCAGAATAACCTACGGTTCTTTACTATTTGGATTGTCGTTTTGTCATGAAATCTCCTTCCAACGATTACTTCAATTCGTGTAGCACTCAAAAGTTCAGTAGCAGTTCTTTTAAACGTTCGTAAATGGCTCATTCAAAATATTATTTCTATACAAAACGTCTCCGCTGATACCAACCATTCAAAACTGAAGCCACAAGTCTTGTATACAAACACAAAAATCATTGCATATTCTTGATTCGATTGTGACTTTTTATTTCAATGCGAAGAAACCCCAAGCGCTTTGGAATGCATAGATTTGATCTGATGAATTCTGATTTAGTAGAAATTTGGTTGAGCTGAAAAGTGTTTATCCATTTGACAGGCTTTGATATATTTGCGTTTTTTTCTAAAACCAGATGCGGTTGCTTGAAATGAGCTTTACTTTATGATAACAATATGTACGATCTTGAGGAAAAATTGGTGGAAAATAGCAGCGTTGAAATTGTAACAATGTAAAACACAGATATTTTAATGAAAATATCAAACGAGAACATAAGAACGGACAATACGTGCATGACAAGCGCATTTCAATTGTTTTCTGTCTCCAATAGACCACAGCGCCCAATACCGAGGCTTTAGCGAATATTGTATAATAGATCGACAAATGCGCGCATGTATGAGTATTGTGCTGGGGAGATTTAACTCTCACGAATGCGTACATTTTCACGAATTTTTCATAAATTTTTTATAAATTTTGCGAATGCGCTTACAAGCATTTGCACAGTGTTTGCGTATGTTTACGAATGTACGTAATTGATGCGTTCGTGAATATTCACAAAATGTTTGGAAAAGCCGTAAAAATTAATGCATTTGTGAGAGTTGAATCCTTCTAGGTATTATACGTCTTTATATTTTACACAGTCATCTCATTCGCCTCTCCTCTTAGCTGCGTGCTCTTTCATATCTCCTACAAATAGGCGCTCTTTCCGTCTATAGAGCAGAGCTGCTATTTTCGTATGTATACATAAAAAATAAATCAATTTCCAATTGATTTTTCTTAGTTATCCGGTAGGAAAAACGCAAAAATAAATTAGTTTTTGACTATAGTAAAAAAAATTTCAAGACCTATCAACTGGAGGTGTCAGTTACCCAGGCTGATCCATGGATTCCCAGGATTTGGCCTGCATTCCAAGACTTCCTGTTTGGAATTTCATGAAAAATTAGTGTAGATAATTTTATGTATATTTTTATATGAAATTCTAAACAGGAAGCCTTGGAATGCAGGCCAAATCCTGAGAATCCATGGATCAGCCTGGACAAAAGACACCTCAAGTTGATAGTTTTTGAAATTTTTTTTACTATAGTCAAAAATTAATTTATTTTTGCGTTTTTCCTACCGGATAACTAAGAAAAATCAATTGGAAATTGATTTATTTTTTATGTATACATACGCAAATAGCAGCTCTGCTCTATAGTAGGAAAGAGCGCCTATTTGTAGGAGATATGAAAGAGCACGCAGCTAAGAGGAGAGGCGAATGAGATGACTGATTTTACACGAACAAGTGAATTCTTTGTTTAATATACATGCAAAGTGTCATCTCAGCTTGCTAACATTTGCTGGTTGAACTTTTACTGTCGCCAGTAGAAAACTAGATTTATTCTTTCAAAGAGTTCGAAATTTCAAATTTGAATATTAGTTAGTAAATCAAACGCCTACACTGGCTTTGGCGCATAATGATTTTCCGTCGACTTATTTACTTTATTTTAAAAAACTGAAAATCTCTTCACAAAATTTATTCTTGAATGAACAGTGAAAACATTTTATTCAAGAAAACGAAGACAGCGACGTGGACTTTTGATTGATTTTAACCAAAAAATTTTGAAATTTTGAAAGGCAATATCCTAAACGGAGGCTTTTATGAACAAATACGAGATTTCTTAAGCGTTCATCACACGAAAATGTAGTGCACCTTACTTCGAAGAGTGAGTTCCAATTTGAAGAAATGCCATTTCTATGCACACTCGTGTTGTAATTAAGCTGTAATTATATCTGCAGATATTCTAATTTGGATAAAATTTAAAACAGACCTGCTTTCATGACGCTGTCTCTAGTTCCTTGATTGAATAAAATTAAATCTTCAGCATTTTATTCTGTCAAGAAAGAAGTTTTAATCTCAGAAAAAGCGCGAAACTTGCATAAAATTGAACTGAAACGCATTGAATCTCAATAAGCATTGAATTGCAACAATGTGTCACCGGTAGATGGATATTACATACATTGCGATTCACTGCAATTCTTTGTTTTTCATTTTTAATTTCTTGGGATTCAATGCGAGCTAGATTCGCACTATTTGTGACTGTAGAATATCATTTTTGAAAAAGTGAGTTCGTCTAGATGTTAGAGCAAAAAATTAGTTTTCTCCGCTACCACCCTGCAAGAAAAAAAAGAAGCAAACTGGAAATGGTGACCAGGTAAATGTGACCAGCAAACGAATGATACGTTCCAAAGATAAACTTTAAACGTACCAGACCAATTATTATTTGAAACATATGGAAATGAATAAAAAGATTATTTGATTTTTCGATAAACATTTTCATTTTATTTAGTTATTTTTGCGGTGCAATATTATTTACAGGTAAAAAAGCGTTTATACTATGGTATCTCGCAGCAAAAAACCTGACCTAAACTATGTTCAATTGACCTAAACTATTTTCTTACAAAAGTGTAAAAAATTTTGGTTGTAACCGTTTGGTTGTTTTTATTCAATTCGTAGTTTTAGTGATCTGTTTTCACGAGCACATCAAATAAAGACTTGCATTGTTTATGTGTTTTATCTGAATGTCCATGTAATATAATATTGTTTAAAAAGAAATTCTTCAATCTTGTTAATTTGTCCAAATTTCGGATTTCATTTTTAAACTCTTCGTTCACATCTTCATTGCAATTTTTTTCCAAAAAATCTAATTGCTCAACAAATGATCGAAAATTTATGCATTTTAAAGGTTCAAAATGGAAATGTTCTTTTTCAAGCCATTCTTTTGAAAAGACACATTTAAAGGCTGTTATATTTTTTGGTGTTAACTCTTGTTGAATTTGATAGTTTTCGCTTGCAAGTTCGAATAATTTTTTCATTTCATGAATCCCTGATTTATTCAATGTAAATTTTTCTAATCGTTCAATTCTTATTGTTTCTACAGGATCAGGAAATTCAATTGTGGATATTCTGTGTGTGATTTTTGTTTCCCAATTTATAACTGAAATTTGAACCTTCGAATTCTTCTCTTCAAATACTAATGAATTTCCAATTCTCCGAATTAAAATATCACTTGGTGATGTTTTTCTAATTTTTAACAATCCAATTCTCGAAGGAATAATCTTTTGAATTTGCGAACTCACATTGAAATCTCTATTGTATTCCTTGTACATGTTTGAATATTCGTATTGTATAAATTCTTTGTATGTCATTGGTTGGGTGTACTTTAATGGGAATAATTTCTGTGGTGAGTTCAATTTCCCTTTTTCATAAAAGAGCCACTTAACGCTATTCCATTTTCCAACATTATGAAAATAATCGTCAATTACAATTGTCAAAGGATTTTTACTAGAGTTTGAAAATATCAATAGATCATATTCATCCTGGTATAATATCAATTTAGATAGCATCGCATCGATAATGATTTCTTTATGCTGAAATTCTTTTGTTAATGCAAACAGATTTCTACTTGAAACTATTTGAATGAATGGAATAAAATGATTTGATTTGCTTGATGGCATAAAAGTTTCATTATTTTCTTTGATAGAGAATGCAAGGTGTTTATATCTTGGGCCTTCGAAGTAGTTTTGGAATACAACTTTCGATGAATCAAATTCTATGATTAAATCTCGCCCTTGCGTTGAGAATGTTTTTGGTATTTTATTCATTATGACGTAATCTAACTTCTTATCCACTGCATAATTGGAAATTGTTATATTTTCAATGGTTTCATCAATATAATAAACATCACTACCTTCACTACCTTTAGCAAATATTGTATTACCATGCAGAATTAGGACGTCATGGACTTTTGATCCAAGAATAGCATATTTATTGTTTTCCATGTGGACATGGGTTAGTATACTTAAGTTTTTATTGTCGGACGCATATTCGTTTTCCTTATCTTTATAGTTACATTCGTCGACGGTTTCACTTGCAATAATACTTTCTATTTGTGTATTTAGGCAAGATAAATTCAATTCAAATTCTGTAATATGACTTTCGTTTACTTTTCCGTCCTTCTTCGGTACATGAGGTATAACAATTTCGTCATGTTTATTAATTAAAATGTACGAGGATTTATGTTCCGTATTAAGATATTTTCGCAATTTTATAGTGTAACTACCCTTCCCATAGTTCAGATATATGTGCAACTCGTTTAATGAATGTAAATATAAAAATGGATCCTGAATTAAATTACTTTCTACGAAAATTATATGTTTTACGCTATCCTGAATATCTATAATAGATTCAGCATCGCCTGTGATCATGCTCGTTTTCACGAATATCGAAAAGTTACTGTTATTTTTTGAACTAAATATTGTTGTGAATGGAGATAACATTACCATTTCACAACTATCTATTACATCATTATTTTGTTTATCGCTACCACCTTGACCATCAATTAGTAATCGATTACCTGTATCACTGTGATAATCGCAGAAAATTGTATCTTTTTCCCCAGGACGTCCCATAAATTGATAGCTTCGATTGTCCACCTTTCCGAGATGATTGAATGTATCATTGAATACATCAGACCATTGAAATTTTCCAGAATTATAGGAGAAGTGAAATGGTCGTTCTTCAGAATTTTCTGTCAATGAAAAATATAAAATATTACTTGAGATATGCATATACATGCATACGAAGAAGTGAGCAATTTTGTTGAGATGATCTTACCAAGTTTCGTACAATCAATGACGTTCGTTGCATTTGTACCACCAATAATCCAAGTTTTAGATGGATATTCAGTGAATACAAAACGATTTATAGTTGTGTTTCCACACATTACTACAATCAATTCGACATCGTTTGCTTCAATAAATTTAATTGAAATTAAATTTTCCAAAAATATAATAGGAAATAGAGCTAACTCAGGTATAGGAAATACTCTCTCATTTATTGGCGGCATCTCAAATAAATTATTGAGCGTATTACTTCCTATAACAATCTTCTTAGAAAAATGAATGTTGAATCTTTTCCAATCATCTTTTATAGTAATATCAACCGAATTGTCTTTGAATAAATGCGCAAAAAATTTGCTGGTGCTGATGTAACTATAAATCAGTTGAATTGCAAATAAACCAACCGTAACAGCAAAACCTACAGTTGGTAGAGCTAGAGCAGCGAAGGTTATTCCACTTATAATTGAAATTCCGTCAAATATTATTGATTCAATGCTACTGCGAATATCCGTTGAGGTACATTTGTTACTTTCATCACGAAAAAAGCAAATGCCAAGTTTAAAAACCTGTACACCTATGTCAATTATATCAATTAAATGACCTATAACTGCACCACCAACGCGCAACATTGCGGATGCCAAATGCTCACCGACCTGCAATCCCGTTTTGAATACTTTTGTTAGGATGTTTGGAATAAGTCGTTGGACTACTGGACCAAATGTGTTTAATAATCCGCGTTCAATGGGCAATGAAATGAATGTCCATGCAATTCCACTAGCACCGATAATACATTCGGAACTGATCATTTTTTGTGAACACGTTTCCAATGTGTTCGCAATACTATATGCGAGCATAGCATAGCTAATACCATGATGCACAATCGAATGAATCGACAACCGCTTACACATTTCTATATGACGAAATCCTCTATTTCTATAAACATCTGCCAATAATTCTTTATATTCGTCAATTGGTATTTGGTTTGGCTTTATATTTTGAATCTCTCTATTCTTGATGAATTCAATAGCTGCTCGCTCTTCGTTTGGATGACTTTTTATGTGGCTCAAAAATTCTTTAGTTTTTAATCGAGTTGGTTCCTCTTTTTCAAGAAATACACAATACGGACTGTTAGTACTCAGACTTCGTTTCTTTCGAAGCGAACTTCCGCTACAGCCCTGTATAAACTCACGTTCTGCATTTTTTAAGGATTCGGCAGCATTGTTGAGTACTTCGACGACCTCTTCCTTTGTTTTAGTTTGAAAAACAAATTTTTCATGTTCTTTAGGTATGTCGCCAAGTTTATCATATAAAGAAAGAGAACCCTTTTTATCAATAACACCAATCGATGGAATTGAAGCTATTCGCAAGTTTTTGACAATTTCTTTAGATAAAAGTATTTCAAATTTTTTCGTAGGAGCATCTAGACCAAAATCTAGTTTTTGATCAGGGGATCCGCCCTTACTCATTGCGTCCTCTCCGTCAAATCCGAATTCTCCGTCTAAATCATGTCTGTTTTCCAAACCAATATTGTAATTTCCCAAAGTGGACACGAGTAAACTTTCAAAATTGTTTTCTAACGTTGTTTTCAATCGTTCAGAGATATCCATGAGTCTAGTCATAGTGTCTCTAGTTATATCTTCCATATGCAAAAGATTTCCCAAACCATTTTCACGAATAAAGTCTTTAATCGCTTTTGATTTAGCTTCCTTTGAAATGTGGCCACTGCCATAATATCTGTTCTTTATTTTAAGAACAAAGAATGGTTCCAAGACTCGAAATTTATTGATAAAAAATCCACCGGCGTAGTATGGATACTCTACACCTTGTATTTTCTCTGTATGTTGAGGTACTTGAGAATAACCATACCCCATAGAGATTTCGTCAGTTGATGCAAAATATTGAGCTTCCCAATTTGAATCTTCTTCTGCGTTTTTTCCATCGCTTTGTCTATCGATTTGTCCAATCTTGTTCGGATCATAAAAACCAAAATCGATTTTCGTTGTTTTATGTAGAATATATCCTAATTCCAACTCTCTCAATTCTACCATATTCATATCAAGATATACTCGTTGTTGAATTTCTAATGGAATTTGAAATTTATGTATAAAATTAATTATTGGAAATTTGAATTATTGTTTCGGAATATACATATAAGCGGCTTTTTGCAATGAAATAAAATCAAATCAATACGATATCGAAGTTTACAGTTTTATACAGTACCCTGGGAAATTTGAATTCAATGCATGTTTTTCATACAAATTGACAATTTTTGTTGCTCAAAAACTACATAAAGATGTCTTATTTTCTCTCAACTTCTTCAGATGGATTTTAGTTCAAACTAGAAGCTTTATTTTCTTCTCACAATTGAAACCTGTATCGTGACTCCAAATTCAAAAGAAATCTCAACTACTTAGGGTAAATTTGATGGCTAGCAAACTGGTATTCATTTAGAGAAAAATTTGTCAACTCCGTGCACAACAACGGCAATTCAACCTTTATGGATAAATTCAGGGATTTGCAACAATCGTGTATAGGCTCGGCGATCAGAGCATGCGGCAACTGGGATTTCGTACCGGTCAAAATCGATGCATCCAAAGAAGAAATTATGCACCTCGGGTTAGCTGATGAAAAGTTTGATCTAACATATGCAGAAATGATGAGATCAGATTCATATAGGCATATAAATGATGCATGGATGCAACAAACTGCGTTTGAATATATAGTTTTAGGCAAATTTAATGTAGACAAATGTATGATGGAAAATTTACCGATTTTAAATATCATTGAGAATAACGAAAATTGCGAAGATACACACAAGCAAATCTGTGTATAATTTTTCAATGTATTATTCCAATACGGAAAAAATACGGAACACTCCAGAATGGAGTAAATATGTATTGGTTAACTCCGATTTGGTATAAACGTCACATAGCAAACTGGGCTTTCGAACGATTGTCAAAATTTTTTCGCGCTAAAATTTCAGTTTTCACCAATACATATTTACTCCATTATGGAGTGTTTCGTATTTGTTCCGTATTGGAATAATACATTGACAAATTATACACAGATTTGCTTTGTGTAGTATTGCAAAAGCATTAAACAGATTTTGGTACGAAGAATAAACAATTGTTATTGAAAACGGAAGGCTGACAATGTGCGAAAAAGGCATGAACAGCACATTCCACATTGGAAACAATTAAAGGCATTTCTAACAAGGCTAAATAAAGAAGATTGGTTGGATGACACGTAAAAAGAAGGTGCAGTAGGTAGCATTATTGTGGATCAATCATCCATGGAAATAAAAAATCAGAAACAGGCAGATAGTCGACAATACAAAAGTTGGGCAGACGAATTACTTGGAGATGAAAAAGGGGCTCACATCGTGCGATCACAAGCAAGTTCCCCAACAAACTCTCAAGAAAGTTTGATGTTCAATCCGGCAGAGTATCAAAGATGCGAGCTATGCACCGGAAACAAACATCAGCTTTATCGGGAACTCATGTTTTTGATTTTTTTTTTTTTAATAAGTCGATTTCTGAAATTACTAAATTGATCTCCGAATTAAAAAAAATCGATCTCTGAATTTATTAATTGATCTCCGAATTTACATACAAAATGTATTTCCGAATTTAGTAAATTGATCTCCGAATTTTCTAAATTGATCTCCTCTCTGAATTAAAAAATGTTCTGAGAATTTGAGATGTCAAATAAAATTGAAAAATTTGAAAATATCCCATTTTCGAGATTTTCTATAGTAGTTCATACCAATATGTTCAACAATTAAAAATTCCAGTTATTATACCTGTTTTTAATTCACTTCTCTTCTATCCATTCAATTAGTGTAGTGAGATATGAAGTGAAGCCAACCACTACTCTTATTACTCTATTTGCATACCGTTGCATCCGAAATATGGTTCTTTGACCTCTCTCATTTTTAGGTTTATTTAAATAAAAAAAATACAATTATGGATCCAAATTTGCATTCCGATTCACAGAACTATTTGGATTTTGTCAAATCAAAGAACATCAGCATCATTCAATGAAATTAAACTAGAACCAATTAGTAGTTATGATGATATAAATGAAGTGTATAATTGACATTTTGTTATTAAAAAAGAATTGGATTCAGACAACATTTTCTAACGACAATGATGTAAATTATACTATATGCCGACACTACAAATTAATGTTTATAACCACAAATCCAAAGAATCAAATGTAATCGGAGAAAATATTGTTAAATTGTTTATTTGAGGATATATTCCTGAATACGAAACTATTGATGAATGAAATTAAATAATATTCAAATGGTGAAATGAAATTAAATAATAGCAAAGCCAAAACTGATTTTAGCATAAAAACACAAATGAAACGTAATTTGCTAGAAAATTCAAAACGAAAAACATTTGCACTAAATTCAATTAAAAGACCAAAAAATTGATTTGCAATGAAAAAAAATATTCGCCTATTGTATAGACGTGAAAAATTACCGAATGGAAACCATTGTAAACCATTTCCATTGCACTGTATAAAATTTGGTACATATATGTGATATGTGTAATTATTCGTCATTTATGAATGCTGATTTTAATACGACATATGCGGACATCTACCGTTGAAAAGCCATGGCTTTTCATTGCGTTATTCGTTTGAATAAAATATCTAAAGTTTTGTTTGATTGTCCATTCAAGAAATTAATAAATTCTTTTCAGAGATGAAGATATTATTCGCACATATTCTGCATCATTGAAATATGTGTCATGTTAATTCTTGATTTTCTTTTGAAAAATTGTTTATTCGAAATTTACTATATGTTTTTGAGAATATTGAAAGAACAGTATCGTGTTGATAAGAAAAATAGAATGTCAAGAGGAATAAAGCGTTATGATTTCGGAATGTGATTTTGTTTATATTTTTTTCAATGAGCAACAGCATATTCACAAACATTAGCCTAGACATTAGCATTGTTCAGATTGCCGGCTTAAGCTTGCATTTCGTGTAAAAAACATCGTAAATTTGTTCAATTTTAGTGAAAATTGTTATCGTACAAGGTTGGAATATAAAAAAGACATAACGAAAAAGTCAATGTAAAGTGTATGTTTTTCATGTCACTCCAACACTCGTCTTACTTAACGGCATCATTACTACCAACACAACAATTGATTCAAAAGGTGAACTTTTTCCAAATTCTAGAATTTCCTCCAAACAAATTTATAAAAACAAAATGAAATTGAATTTGTAAAAAAAAACCATTATTGCAGCCAACAGAAAATAAAATCCTACCATCAACATCATCACAAACACAACAAACAACACAGCAGGAATATTTCGAAAAAGGATTTTTTTAATATTTCGGTCAAAATAAAATGGCATTGATTTGAGAGACATTTTATTACAGGCTATAGAAAGTTCACGGAGCCAATCTTCAGTATTTGATTTAGTACTTCGTTGGCTTTCAAAAGAAACTGGAAGTGGTGAAATTCAGGCTCAATTTGAGTGTGATGAAAATTCTTATAGCTCAGAAGATAATTATAATTACAATTGCAAATATACTTCAACTAATTTTTTTCAACACTTTGACTATTTTTACGTATTTTGAAAGTGCAATTAGGCTAAAATAATTCTCAACTCAGCGAGAACTTCTTGCATTCATTACACATTTAATAGAAATATTTCCGTTGACCGTATGAACCAACTGATGATTCAGAAATTCTTAATTACATATTGTGAGATTCTATTGATGGATGGATGAAAATGTAGCTTTTCATAATGAAATTGATTCTTACCTTCCTGGGTATAAACTGGTTTTTCTTCTTCTATTTTCTCTTCTTCTGCACAAAAAATTATCTATAACGATATGAAAAATGTTAAATAAAAAAAATTTCCCAAGAAAATTAACAAATTTTACACAATGTATTGTAGAATGTTAAGAAAAATGACAAAACTTAAAAAAAAATCATTAAATAGGATACATATAAATGAGTTTTTTGTACGGACGTTGTAATCTTAAAAAAACCAAAATCCACGCACAAAATTTAAATTAAATTAAAATTATGTATCACAAACACGATCACATATAAAATGATTATTATATTGGCGTAATAAGAACCCACTTACTCCGAATAGGAGACTAAACAGGAGAACTGATTTAATTATAAACTTCATATTGTGAAAAAGTTCAAAACAACAAGATTTCAAAGCTTTTCAATATTAAAAAAAAATTTTGCTTGATAAACAACCGTCAATTTAATTTGTTCCCTCGAATAAGTACAAAAACAACTGTACTGTCGCTTAGGTGCCATCATATATTTATAGTGAATTTTTTCATTAGAATCATTTTTCATCATTCTATGAATATTCATAATGAACATGAATGCTGAAAATGATCGAATTTTTATTTTTCTATTCAATGTCAATCGAAAGAATATTTTAATATTCATTTAAATTGAACACATCATATGGAAATGGGAATGAGAGCAACTCAACCGTTCCGCTGGAATTTATTCGGCACATGTTCAAGATTACTCATCCAAATGTCATACGACATAATGAAGACACGTTTGCAGGTAATCTCAAGCAACACGATGGTTCTACGCGGTCAGTTCATAGAAATAACCGTGTGGACACACGGGAGGAGTGGCATGCCGTAAAACAGTTGCATTTGAGTATGCGAAAATGACAATGAAATAATGCTCAAAATTAACTGATTTATGGCAAGTCAGGCCTCCCGTGTGTCCACACGGTTATTTCTATGAACTGACCGCGTAGAATCGTGTACGCGTGTCGCTTGAGATATATTCCATTACACAATAACACTTGAAATTCTGGCAATGGATGTCAACAAAATAGATTCTCTTGATATTTTTTATCGAAATACTTACGTTTGTCGTAAAAATTTCTTATTTCACTTTACCCAAATTGACGCTCAAATTTATCCATTTATTTTATTCAATCTATCAGAATGAGATTGGATGAGATTTTTTTCATTCGGCATACCTTCGATAATCGGCATACAAGTAAAGTAATGTTCCTTTGTCCTTCATAAAGATTTCATTCCATTGCCAATGTATTTCTTATGAGGTGAATTGTAAATCAGACGATGTAGTGAAACTCGAATATATTTCAAAATTGAAAATGTTGGAGTTTAAATTAGTGAAATTGCAAAAAGGGTAGAATTAGAAAAATGAATGGCAAACATTGTTCATTATTGATTGTGTGTCGCATGAAAAATGGAATGGAGGCGGATTTGTGCATCAAAATTCATCTTCACTCCCCATCTTGATCGCTTTTTTCATGCTAATTTTTTTACAAAATCAAAAATTGACATAAAACACTTCATCATTATTTCCGAACATTCATAAATATTCACAAATTGAAATGTGTTTTCAAACTTATAAATTCACACACGTATTTTACATAGACAAATGTGCAATTCACATATATAGGAGATACTAAAAGCATGTTTACAGAAAAATTAGAGAAATACAGTTGTTATTTGTACCATGTGTGAGATTGCATGGTTGTTACTTATTTATTTATTTATTTATTAACGGAACCTAAATTTATGCCAATATGTGTTCACTTGCAAGCTAGCAAACATGCTGGTCAAAGACCCAATGCGACATAAATTCCGCCCATGGTGCGACTTTAGCAAAGAGATACAATCAGGGGTGGGATGGTATTAAAGTGAAGCTTCAATACCAAGATTGGGTCCGGAAAACCATGGTAAAACCGGCCTGCCTCTGTAGAGTTAAAGGTGTCAACGGACAAGAACTTGTCCGTCCGTCCGTCCGATTAGGGCTAAACGGACGGACGGTCGGACAACAAAATTTTTACGTGCTCTAGGCGGACGGACGGACGGACGGACGGACAACAAACTTTTTGCAAGCTTCAAACGGACGGACAGACGGACAACAAAATTTTTGCAAGCTCTAAACGGACGGACGGACGGACAACGAATTTTTTGTGATATCTGAACGGACGGATGGACGGACAGCAACA
The DNA here is from genome assembly GCA_029041755.1 of Resseliella maxima. NCBI lineage: Eukaryota > Metazoa > Arthropoda > Insecta > Diptera > Cecidomyiidae > Resseliella > Resseliella maxima. The sequence goes on along the minus strand of JAQOWM010000295.1, from coordinate 4,888 downwards.
TTCAACAAGTTTTGAATGGACGGACGGACGGACAACAACATTTGGCGAGTTCTGAACGGACGGACGGACGGACTAAACGGAGATTTCTTGTCCGTTGTTCTTGTCCGTTGACACCTTAAATTCATTAAAAATCTTGTAAATGATTATATTTTTCCATACGAATCATTTTGTTCAGTGAAGAATGTTCACTACGTCACTACTTATTTTTAGTTTTTTTCTGAATTAAAAAACCAACAATTTTTTTATCTTGAAAATTATCACGCACATACATAAATATGATATCATCTTCCAATGAAAAATGAATTAAAGAGCTAAACAAGTTGTTTAAAATAACGAACAGAAGTGGAAGTTTTCGCTTGGAAAATGATGCACGTCCGTCCGTCCGTCTAATTTTGCCCGTCCGTCCATCCGTTAAGAGCTAGTAAAATGTTGTTGTCCGTCCGTCCGTCCGTTAAAAGCTATCAAAATGTTGCTGTCTGTCCGTCCGTCCGTTTGGAGCTTGCAAAAATTTTGTTGTCCGTCCGTCCGTCCGCCTAGAGCACGCGGAAATTAGGTTGTCCGTCCGTCCGTCTGTTCAAACTGAACGGACGGACGGACGGGTTAAAATGACGGACAGTCCGTCCGTTTGACACCTTTATGTAGAGTCAGGGGGAAATACAATAATAATTTCACTTAAAATTAAATTACGTTAACAATGATATATAATTAAATAAAATCAAGTGTGAAGAAGAAAGAGGATAGAATATATTCTCTATAGAGAAAAATAGCTTAGAACTAATTGGCGAAGAAACTGAACAACATGTCACCGATTGAAAAAAAATTGAATTTGGGACCGTTTCATATTTGAAAATGCAAGATTTTTCACAATGAACGCATGGAATCCGTATCAAAAAAACTCCTCATTTGTTTAGGCTATCGAAAACTCTTCCATCTTCTTTTTCATCTTTTTTAATGTTTTAAAACATTCTCATAACCCGTCTCTGTCTCGAAGATTTTCTTGAAAAAACGAATATACAATAATTAACACTTGCACTATATTCATATATGATTATGATATTCTATATTGACAGTTCTGAAATTTATATTTATTCATATAACTGTTGGGTGTCAACATGTTACTTATTCTAACAATTTTTCTATTGGGAACATCCATGTGAATTTTTCTCCATTCAAAATATTGTTTTTATACAAAACGTCTCTGCTGACACCAACCATTCAAATCTGAAGCCACAAGTCTTGTATGCAAACACAAAAATCATTGCATATTCTTGATTCGATTGTGACTTTTCTATTTCAATGCGAAGAAATCCAAGCGCTTCGGATTGCAAAGATTTGATCTGATGAATTCTGATTTAGTAGAAATTTGGTTGAGCTGAAAAGTGTTTATCCATTTGACAGGCTTTGATATATTTGCGTTTTTTTCTAAAATCAGATGCGGTTGCTTGAAATGAGCTTTACTTTATTATAACAATATGTACGATCTTGAGGAAAAATTGGTGGAAAATAGCAGCGTTGAAATTGTAACAATGTAAAACACAGATATTTCAATGAAAATATCAAACGAGAACATAAGAACGGACAACACGTGCATGACCACAAGCGCATTTCAGTTGTTTTCTGACTCCAGTTGAACTCAGCGAACAATACCGAGGCTTTAGCGAATATTATATAATATTGTAGATCGACAAATGCGCGCATGTATGAGTATTGTGCGAGGGAGATCTAATTTTCACAAATGCGTCCATTTTTATGAATTTTTCATAAATTTTGTGAATGCGCTAGTTATGGTATCGTAGCTTGCTATTCACTTTTTGTCATTAAAAGTATTTAATCAATCTAGTTATCTCTTGATCTTTTGAAATTGTATTTTAATTTTAGTTTATGCTTCAAGCGATTCAGATCAATAAACATTTGTTCTTGATTTAATTTAAATTCATCGTTTAATTATTTTAATAATTTAACTGGCGAGTGCACCCGGATAGACGTTAAAAACTAGAAAGTAATAAATCGTTGATGATCCAAAATTTTGTAAATCGTTAATCGTTAATCGTGGAAAATTTTTTTTTGAATCATCGTTAAAAACGTAATAAAATTCTTTATACACTAGTAAATCGTCTAAAATTGAAATTAACAAACATTGATGTGGATTAAATACTCAAATAAAGAACACATGCCAATTCTTTCTAGCGAAAATATGGCAATTAATTCCAACAACCAAATGGCAAATGAATTAGTACAAGCAGTTGTAGACCTGAAGAAAAGGGTCGAGGGAATCACAATCAAATTGAACCAAAATGAAACCAAAGTCGAAGAGTACAAAGATATAGAGGTGGTCATAGTAGAAGCGAAAGATGTTTCATTGGATGTTCTCAAAACACTACTAGAATTTAAGTATGAGAGAGATAAATATTCAACTTGGAAATCAATGAAAAATACTACAATGAAATTGCTTGAAGGACATAAAGAGAGTAGGAGATATTTTGAAGCACTAATGATTATAAGAAATAAAATTGTTGGTGCACCATCGAACATATTGAATAATTTCAACACGACATTCAATTACGACGCTATTATTGATAGATTGGATTTTACATATGCTGATAAACGTCCATTGTATATTCGTGAAAATGAATTGATGGTTTTACAAGAAAATAAATTGTCGATTGATGAATTCTTTGACAAAGTTAATGAAAAACTTACTGCGAACGTGAATAAGGTCAATATGAATTATAAAGAGCCAGTTACTGCGCTTGCATTTATCGAGAGTGGTAATGAAAAAGCGCTTCGCACTTTTATTACCGGACTAAATAACAAAAAGGGAGAAATACTGTATGCATCAAATTCAAAATCTCTTCTGGATGCATATGCACGATTACAAACTATTTTGAATGATCAGCAGCGTATTGACTTCGTTAATCAAAATAGAATGAGCGAAAATTTGATAATAAAAATGCTGGTTTTCGATATAAAGAAAGTCATCAAAAAAACTGGTTTAACAAAGAACAACAATCAAATGATCGTGGCGAATCGATGGGAATCGATAAAAGTTCAACACATGTTAACGTCGAAAAGAGAAACGATTCTCGCTTCATTCAGGGTTTTAATCCTGCTTCCAAAAGGAATTATGCATCAAATAGAAGTGTTCCGTTTTCATCTGAACAAATACAAAAGCATCAAAGATAATATAGACGAAGAAAAATATGCAAAAACGACTTTACAAGATGATATACCAGAAGAAATATCAGACGAAGAATTGGTTGCAGCAAGTAATTATATTTCATCAAGTGAATCGAGAACTTTTTTAGAAGAATAAACGGACGAATAAGAGAACAGGTAAAAAAATGATTTCTTTGATTGATACTGGAGCTACAAATAATTATATTAAGTTGAAAAAATCTTTATTCGGAAAAACTATTCACGGAAAATCCGAAATTACTCGCTATGTAAAAGTCAATTTGTAAAATCGATTTAATGTCATTAAAATTGACATACAAAAATATAACAAAAAATCATAGCATTCATTACTCAATCAAATGTTAACGAAAAAATTGAATGTACGGTAAGAAGATTGATTGAAGAAAATAATGATACGCCTACTTTGCCTTTCAATACCAAAGTTAGAGCAGATATTAGAACTACAACTAACACTCCAATATGAACAAAACAATTTCCTTATCCAATGTCTTGTAATGACTTATAACTCACCAATATGGGTTGTACCAAAAGCTGGGTTCAATAAAGATGGAACGCTAAAATAGAGATTACTAATTGACTATCAAAAGTTAAATTCTCAAACAATTTTCGATCGATATCCAATGCCTGATGTTGATGTAATTTTGAGTAATCTGGGTGGAGCTTCCTATTTTTCCAAAATTGACTTAAAGTCAGGTTTTCATCAGATTTTAATTCGGTAATTTGATAGAGAAAAAACAGCTTTCTCAGTAAATGGAGCAAAATACGAATTTAATAGAATGCCTTTTGGGCTGAACAACGCTCCAAGTATTTTTCAACGTACAATTGACGATATTATTCGTCCATTAATCGGAAAATTTGCACACGTTTACATGGATGATGTTATTATGTTTTCGAAAACAATAGACGAACATATCGATCATATAACAAACATCATTAAATCATTTACTGGGGCTATATATATGAAAATATTCTCAGAAAAAAGTAGTTTTTTCTAAGAAAAAATGAAATTTCTTGGACACATAGTCTCGCATGGCCGGATATCCATAGTACATCCAAAGAATGTTGAGGCAATAAAAAATTATCGAATTCCATCTACATTGATAAAATGATGCTGGAATCGTTAAACCATTAACATTGTTCTTCGGAAATGAAAATGGAAGAGTTGGTGCGAGATCTAGTTCGAAGGTAAAAATTCAACTAGATGACAATGCACTAATAGCTTTTTATTCAATCAAGGACAAATTACAAGAGAATTTGGAATTATTCCAACCATATTTCTCAAAACCATTCGAATTCACAACTGACGCGGCAAATTTTGCAATATGTGGAGTTTTAACTCAGAAAAAAAAGACCAATTATTTACAAAAGTCGCACACTCAGTTCAGCGGAACAAAAATTGGCTATCAACGAGAAAGAATTATCGGCAATCGTCTGGGCTTTACAAACTTTAAGAAATTATCTGTACGCTATAGCGGATTTTACTATGTATAGAGACCATCAACCACATATTCAATACAAACCGGGAAAGGACAATATTGTCGCTGATGCCATTTCTCGACAATACTGCAGTTTTACAGAAAATAATAGTACAGACGATTATCCCTGCATGAAAGAGCACACCGCAATTACAACGAAAATTTTGCTCAGTTGAAGGAGAAGTATTTTTTTCCAAAAATGAAACAGAGAGTGAAGA
>JAQOWM010000503.1:0-13472 GCA_029041755.1 Resseliella maxima | reverse complement strand
TAGCAAAGAAGTCCGTTTGATCGATATTGATGAACTTCTTTCTTTTGCCGTTCTTCTTTGGTTTATCAAGTTCATTTTTCGGACAGAAGCTACCCTGGTAAGCAGTCTATATAGCCCTGTACATTTGTATGTGAGTCTCCCGGTTAAGTGCCATCTAAATGAACAAACATAAATTAGATTCACCAACATTTGATAGTGAATCTGAATAAAAATTGATTATGTGTAAAAATAATTAAATATTTATGTACAATAAAATATTTTTCATTATTAAATTATCGAAATATAAATATTTTTGAAATTAAAATAAAAACACTTCATTGAGAAATTAAAAATACAACTAAAGCAAAACAAACTATTTATATTAAGTCTCCGCATGTTTATTCGATTGGCGTTTGTTGTATACATGTACTGGGTATACAATACAATACATGGGAAAGCTTATGTCAAAACTGTCAAACGCATTGTTTACATTTTATAAACATAACCTTAGTGTGGATCAATTTGCAACACGATCTGAATTACGGCATAATTGGTTTAATTTAGCAAATAAAATGTCACTACAATTGTTGTTTACCGTTTTGGACAATATGCAAACAAATAACAAAATGTTCGATCAAATCAATGGAATTCGATTGACAAGTAACGCAATTTGTTGTTTCTTCCAAAAATAAAATATATAAAAGAAATGTACAATCATTGTATTTCAATTCAGAAAATCAAAACTCACATTTTTGTTCACTATTGTGTGTGACTTCAGTAAATTAAATAAACTCTTCATCAATTCACTTCGAATAGATTTATAATTTTCATATTACAATAACAAATGAAATGTCAATTTGTATGGAAATAAACACACTAAACAATATGCGGTTATGTTTTCAATGAGTTATATAGTAAACAACTTATGTCAAGTCAGTGTCGCCTGAAACGATTACACAGCAACTACACAGTAAAATAAAATTGAAATAAAACAACGGATTGTTGTCGCTCAACAAAGAATTGGTGATTGTTGTTTCTCCCGAGTAAAATGTTTATAAAAATATTGTTTTAGTTCATAGCACGCAAAATGTTTTTAATTTTTTCGAGTCAAATATTTTTAAAGATATATTCTAATCTATTTGGGTTTATTTTTAATCCATTCGGATTTTTGACTATAAAAATCCAAAAAACTAATTAAAAAATTCTTTTGGTTTTACAGTGTAAGCTTTCCCATGTATTGTATTGTATACCCAGTACATGTATACAACAAACGCCAATCGAATAAACATGCGGAGACTTAATATAAATAGTTTGTTTTGCTTTAGTTGTATTTTTAATTTCTCAATGAAGTGTTTTTATTATTTTATTTCAAAAATATTTATATTTCGATAATTTAATAATGAAAAATATTTTATTGAACATAATTATTTAATTATTTTTACACATAATCAATTTTTATTCAGATTCAGTATCAAATGTTGGTGAATCTAATTTATGTTTGTTCATTTAGATGGCGTTCGGGAACGTGTTTGAATTTTTTTTCTCACTGCATAGCTCCCTAGGACAGAAGACGACGTAAAACATCTGAGTCAACAGTGATATGTCGGCGTTGGAATGAGCACATTGGGATGGCAGCGAATGTATGTGCTTTTGGCCAACTGTAGCTCACATTCTCAAATGTGAGCTGAAACAGCTTTACGTACCGCTGTATCCGGAGCCACATTCTAAGCGATCGAAACCAATGATTTTTGACAAATGCTCGAATATCGCAGTCATCTGGCGCACCCATTCTTCGCAATTCGTCTAACAAAACACCCAACCGTTGCTGTGCAGCAATGTCTCCACGCGTTGTGTCCTTTCGCTCATACGCGTACTTGATAGCTTTTTTTGAGGTCATTGCCATCGAATAGTACAGCATCCGGTTGGTTTTGTCGTCTGATATTGTCGTTGATCTCGTAAATCATCAGACGGAAGAACAACTTCAATCGATTTTCGCAGTGTGTTGTCAAATTTGTCTGCACATTCTCGATATATTGCACGTAAAGATTCTTGAATGCGTTGCCAAATTGTCTGTTGCTCGGCCACATTAACCATTTACTGACTGATCCTTCCACCCATCGTCGAAATTCGGCTGGCATGTATGAATGATCGTCTTTGTTTTGCCGTAATACACCATTGAAACAATTGGTGATGACTTCCTCGCCAATATCATTGAAAAATCGGTCATCGTCATTGTCAATGGCATTGTTTCAACAGAGCTATGCATTTGACATCAGAATCAATTCTGGTTTGCGCGCGCCATCTCATATCGAAGCTGTGAGTCAAATTCACAAAAATTTATAAAAAAAATAAAATAAAAATATAAATAAACGAAAAACAAAACAAATCAAATCAATACATGATTAATTCAAACCAAAAATAAAATTAGCACAAATAAATAATTAATAAAAACAATATTTATTTTGAAAAAAGAAATAAAATTAATTTCGTCATGTTCACATAAAGTCTACACATTTTTTTTGTTGTGAAAACTGGGAAAACTGTCTGTCAAACTGTCAAACCAAGCATCTGTCAAACACAGTGTTTACATTTTTCATATATATACATAACAATCATAACAATTAATTTGTTGTTGTTTTTTGTAAAAATGGTAAATAATCTAAATAATTTAAATTGTGAATTTCATTACATTGTTCAGTATTTTGACGTTAATATGGTTAATATGCTTAATATGGTTATTATGGTTATTATGTCAACATTATTTGCATTATTTTCTATTTATAACCTCACAAGCTCACAAGCCGACCAAACCACCGAAGCCACCACTTACATGTTTTCTATTTTATGGTTTTATTTCCGAAGTTGCTTTAGCAAAGAAAATCATTGTTACTTACGGTACTTACGCCATATCTACGAATACGGTGTGAATTTAAACGACTATCAAACAAAATTGTGAATGTTCGGAATGTTCACACGGTGGACTTTTATGCCGTGGGCAAGTCGGGCAAGTACATCAACAATTGATTGATATACTACGGCATAAGTCGTGCGACCTTACGTTGCAAGCGATCTCTATCATATATACACTGAATTGCACATACCGATATACACCATTACGGAATCTACGGAATGCAAACGACAAATCTTTTTGTCGTTTCCGTTGGTATAGTCAGTATAGCCAGTATAGTCAGTGTACATTGATAAATTGTATAGAAAATCGAAATAGAAAAAACATTGCCATTGGCCCCATTGGCCCCATTGGCCCCACACAACAAGGTGAATCAAATTTATTCTTTTCCTTCTTTTCACAATAAATGGTAAAATCTGAATTGAGAAGATTGTGTTTTATTTTCACTTCATTTGACAATACTTTTTTGTTCAAAATTTGAAAAAAAAAAAAAAAAAAAAAAAAACGCGTCTAAGCGGTTTTCGCACGAATGGCGGCGATGGCGGCACGTTTGGCACGTTTGGCACGTTTGCCAGTATCATTGAATTGGCTGCATTACGTATTTGCGTTTTTATTATTGATGTATCACTCATGGAAATTTTCTGAATTTCCTCCAATATATTTGATGAGAACGTGGATTTTACGGATTTTATCACAGATTTTGCCGTTTCATTCATTTCACCTTCAATTATAATTCGTCGTTCACCAAATTGCGATGACATCGATGACATTGGACCCATTGGACTGGAGTCACTGAAGTAGACACCAACTGATTAATAAAAAAAAAAATGGAAAAGAAAAAGAAATAAAAATGATTCAATAAAATAAATATTCAATTGAATTTTAAACATTTTCAAAAATTATTTACATTCACTTTCTGATTACATTCCCACGAACATATTTGCCGCATGTGTTTAACACATAAATGATAAGAACGGATTTTTTCGCAAAATTGCATACAACTTTGGCAATTTCCGCTTTTTGAATATTTAATATAACTTTTTCCTTTGCATTTTGACAATGTGGTGCAATTAAACGTAATCCTTTGCAGGTCAACGAGGTCAACACAATGGACACAACGTCATCGGTTGGTTCATATTTGTTTGTGCCCAAATACACTCGTTCCGCCTTAATTCGGGCCATCGATTTATCATTTGTATCTTTTAGATCAGTTACATCCACACGATCCTCACGAAAGAAATCTAATAAAATGAAAATAAATCACATATGTATTGAATTATTTAGACAACATTTTGAAATGGTATTTTTTTTTTTTTGTGAATGAAATTGTAACAAATAAAGCTGAGTAGTTAAAACCGGAGTAATGAAAACTACACCCGAAAAAATTCAACGCCATTTATTCAATGAAAACATGAAGAAAATTTTGACTTATGTACGTAAAGACATCTTTAATTTTAATTTAAAAAAAACACAAATATCCTAAATTTTTTTTCAAAATAACAAGTTTTTAAATTCAGACTTGTTCATTTGCAGTACACAAATAAATTTGTATTTGTTACACATCGATATCTCAAGCCATAAGACGCGGCAATATTGTGAATTTTTTCAAAAAAAAAAAAAAAACAAAATACCGTTCATTTTATCCATTTTATAGATTTTATCACGTTAAATTATTTCAATTCACAAATAAACACTCACTCTTGAATAATTTGTTGGGTTTGTTGCGTTTGTTGGCCATTTTCGGTGGCAATTTTTTGATAATAAACTTGTTGCGTGGCTGGTGGTACAATATTAAAATTATCACTTTGAAGTTCGTCTTCTTGTACGATGTAATGAATTTGTCCTGCGGATGCTTGAATCGGATTTGGATGTGGATTTTCTTGATAGATAATAATTTGTGGAATTTGATTGCTGTCAGATTTCCATTTCCATGAAATGATGTTACCAGTTTCAGTCGTTTCAGTGCAACCAAATAATAATTTCGTATTATTTGGATCACATTAAATGGATTGGATGGCAATGATTTTTTTGCCAGAAATTCCTCCTAATTCACGTACATATTCGACATATTCGCCAGTTGTTGAACTGTACACTAAAACGTGATCACCTGAGATGACAAATAACGAACTAAAAAGAAAAAAAAAGCAAAAAAATGAACATTTCTTTACATTTTCCAGCGAATTATTTCGAATAACAAAGAACACATCGAACACATACGACACATACTCTCCATATGGTGAAAATGTTGATGGAAATTCTATGACACTGATGCCACTTATGACACTACCGCCAGCGATTCTTTCTAATTTCAAATTATCGTTCACATAGCAAACCATAGAAACCCTAGAAACCATAGCATTTATTCACTGTATTTTTCACGATTTAAACAAGAATAAACAAAATTTGAAAAGAAAAAAAAATTAATAAGAATACCGAGAATACCAGGAATACCATCAATACCATGCAATTAAAAGAATGAAAAACACGATGTTGTTTCGGTATTTTTTGTGGTTATGTCGGTTATGTTTGTTATGTTTACGATAAATGGTTGTGACAGCTGTGACAGACCATTTGTACGTTTAATGTATTTGCGTGATTTGCGTTAAGTCTGGTTCTGGTGAAAACAAGTTCGTTTAAAATAATTGTGTCATAATTCCCATAATTCGGAATGTTCTGAATTTAGCGAATTGAGCTTATCGAATTTATAATCATAATCATAAACAGAATTTGAACCATACAATTAGCCATACAATTCACTTTTGACATTGCGACACTTGACCAGCTGTGTTGTTCTGGATAGTCTGGATAACACGACACTGAATCCACTGTATCGAATCGCCATAGATCGTCTCCACATTGAAGTGAGTAAAATTTCAATATTTTCATTGATTTTGACAATGGAATTCGAAATTAAGCCAGAGACCATTGTTAAAAATAAATCATTCGAGATTTCTGATTACCGTGACACAGTTTACACATAATTTATTTGAAATCATCGAAATCATTTGAACAAATGGACATTTCGATTGAAATTACTCATGTTATTAAGTAAATTGACTAGTTTGACTTATTTATTAGTTTTATGTGTTAATGCGGTTAATGCATTAAGTATATAATGATTAATTTTAAATTTTGAAATATTCTTCTTTTTTTTCTCTTCCACTCACTTTTCCATTATTAGCTTGAACGCCTTGAACGGCTTGAACGAGACATCAATTCCATTAATTACCAAATAATAGCCATAATGGCAAATGCAAATCAAGCAAATAAACCAAATCGACCAAATCAACCAAAGAATACATGGGATCAATTGGATCAATTCCATCCATTCTGTGTAATTTGTAAAAAGAACGTAACTGGAAATATACACAAACACAATCGTATAAATCATGGCTCTGAACATGCAGGCATATGTGTAAATCAACAACATCGTTACCATGAAAGAATTCCAATGCAATTTATACGTTCGCTATCGACGCAAAATATATACGATATTTTTGTATTTGAACTGACATCACAATACCATAAAACTTTCTCATCATTGCGTATTAGTGGCGTTCCTAGCCGTTTTCTAAGAAAATTTTTTACGACACGTGGCAGTGAAGAAGCTATTGAACTCTGTTCAAATGTCTCTGCGGGTAATGTGTCAAATTCATAGGATTCATACAATTCATACCATTACAAATTGATAACATTAACAATTATCATTATTTGTTCTAGTTTTTGGAGTATTATGCGAAACACGTGACGTTCCAAAACCTCTATGCCGTAGTGAACTACCATATAAGATAGATGGAATGATTAATGATGGAACTAAGGTCGGTAAATCGCGTAAACTGTCATTATTAGATAAAAACGATAAAAATTATATATTTATTTATCTTTTCTAGGTATCATGCGATTATTGTTCATCAAACATGGATAAATCGCGTTTATACATTCATTTATGCATTCTGCATCCAACTGAAGCATACAATAGTTTTCTGGATGTTATGATATTCAAGCTAAACATTACATACGAGCAAGTACGTACACGTTTTTTGTCAAGTTTGATTGATCAGGAACAACCAATCGAACTTCCTAGTTTTAGTTCAACCGTTCTTGGAAATGTGCTTATAGTACGTTTGATTTTCGAAAAGGATTCAGTGCCAACGAACACAGTACACACAATTGTAAATAATGCACAACAGATACAACCGATACAACGCGAAGAATCGCCAAAGGGCGTTGAATTAAGTGGACCAAGTGCACCAAAGGCAACGAATGATGTGCTGAGCGTACAGCAACAACGCGAAGAATCGCCAAATGGCGTTGAATTAAGTACACCACATGATGGACAACAACAACGAAAAATAAAATCAACAAATGTAGTTGAGCGAGTTGAGCAAGCTGGAAATTGTTTTTCGGACTTGATTAAAAATATACCAAGTATTTTTAAGGATTATATGGTAGACTGTTCGTTCAAAAATGTGAAATTTATTGCTACTGTGAGTTCAAATTATGGCTTGTTTTTTAAAAGTATTTGTCGTATATGCCGTATATGTGCAATTTTAAAATTTCGACCTTTTTTGCAGGGAATGTATGGAAAGGTATTTGAAGTTGTCAATCAATCAAACAATGAACGATTTGCATGTAAAGTTCAATTCAGAGACAAATTTGACGAAAATTATGTTAAAAATGAAATATTGATACACAAAAGTATGAATCATAGAAACATCGTTAAATTGATCCACACTTTCCATGATTTACAGTACCAATATATTATACTTGAATTATGCGAAAAGTCATTGGAAGACATTTTACAAGGTCCATTAGAAGTCAATCAATGCCGTACAATTTGTGAGCAAATTTTACGTGGCGTCGAATATATTCACTCTAAAAAAATAATTCACCGCGATATGAAGCCTTCGAATGTTCTTCTAGATAAAAATATGACTGTGAAATTGTGTGATTTTGGGTTATCTGTTCCCGCCAATCACGTATCGAAATCACTGTGCGGTACAACGAATTTCATGGCACCAGAAGTAGTTTTAGGAGAAGGTCATGTACGTAAATCGGATGTCTGGTCGGTTGCTGTGATAGCATTTATAACATATTTCAGCTATAAGCCATTTGATGAAAATGACATTCATAATGTTGAAGCTATCCACAGCCGTATCAAAAATGTCGATTACAGACTACCACCTAATACAGATGAAGAATTTAAATTTTTCTTAAGATCCACTTTTGAAAGGAATATCGTTCAACGCCTCGATGCACGTGAATGTCTCGAACTCGATTTTTTCAATTGGTTTCTACACCCAGAATTATACTCGATTCCACATTGAAAGTTCGTTTTTCATATATTTTTTTTTCACATTTATTCCATTTATTGCATTTATTTCCATTAATTTGCTGTCTTTTTGGTCTTCCTTCATCCCGAAAATTGTTCTGATCAAAGTTAAAAATTAACGATTGCAAACAAATGACACAAATACATTCTCAAAGTTTAGCTAATAGAATGGTAGTTAATCTAGTTAATAGAATGCTCCAAAATAAAAATTTAGTTAATTTACAGCAATTTACAGTCATACTGGCCATACTGGTCATTCTTACTTCATATTTTGATACAATAAATCAAACCAAAAATCATAACAATTTTATTTTAGACTGAAAACCTATGATTTATTAAATTTAGATTTAGATTTAGATTAAAAATAAAGATTAAATTGACTTTTTTTGCTTTTTTTACATGCAAAAAATCATCTTTCCGTAAATCGGAAAATTCTATTGATTCCATTCGAAAATAAATTGATATTGAGAAAAAAAAACAAATATTATTTATGATTACATTCATTTCCAAATGATTTAAGGTCAAATATTTATTTAATACAAAATTACAATTTACAATTAACATAAAATTCAATTAATTAGGTTGACCCCCCATGAATGAAGTAATCAAGTAATGAAATTACAAAATGCGCAATAGTTGTCAGTGTATCAGTTTTGATATTATATATATATATATATATATATTTTTCATTATGTTGCCGATTTAATCGTTTGTGAATGCTTTCTGTCAAGTTAATTCAAATAAAACGACAAACACGCTGTATATTATAGAGTCTTTTGCATTCTTCCCATTCTTCCATTTGTTTTGCATACATTTTTTTTCTTTCTCTCTCACGTCTCACATTCTCAATTTTTCTATTTTTTCTTTCTCTTTTCTATTTTGCTCTCTTTCTCTTTTGCTTTGTTATTTTTCTCATCTTCATTTCCGTTCTGATGATGTATAAAATTTTTTGTCCTTTTGCAAACGTACAGGCATTTCAAGAATATCGAAGTACTATTACGGTAGACCATACTAGACCGATGCCTCATTTATCACATGGCTTACACTCTCACTCCAAATCCAATGCTATTAAATTATTTGTTTAGCCTCATTTTATTAAATCTGACACTGACTACTCTAAGAAAAGTTTTATTTTTTTCAATTTACTTCAATTTAGAAAATTATTTCAATCATTTTTTGTTTTGTTTTTTTTTCTCTTCTACTTTCATTCAGCTGGCAATATAAACTCATGGCGCTTGAGATGTATTGAAGAAAATTACCATGAAACTGCTGTGTGACTTGACTAAAAAATATGAATTTATTCTGTATTAGACTTTTATTATTTTATTTTTTTTTGATTTTTTTTTTTGTGCTCGAAACCATTATGACTGTTGACTGCCAGTGAATATTCTAATTTTAAAAGAGACTAAGCCCGATTTAATATTTATATAAATTGCGCGCTATGGCTTCCAAATAATCAATCAATCAAAAAAAAAAAACAAAAACCAAAAAAAAAAAGAAACCAAATGAAACATTTTACTCAAAGGGAGTAATTTTTGGCCCTTGTGTTTCAGCACCACAATCTCCATACTTTGCTCTCGATTCTACAAATTGTTGTATGTTGTCAATTGTATTTAATTGATTTAATTACTAACCATAGAAGTAATAACACGTATTGGATAGACACATTTTTTCCATCTTCGAATATATACATATATATATATATATATATTTCTATTTTTGAATCATTCAATTGCAATAACAATGATATATATCATCATTATCATCCATTAAATATACACGATTCAATAAAAAAATATTGATATGCTAATGGCAAAACCATCGGATTATGGATTAAATATTTTATTCAAATACATGTGATAGAGAAATGAATTTGTTGCATTTATTGTTGTTGGACATTGATATGTATTTACGGAAATTATGATTGAATCAAATAAATGACGGGTTTTATCGAAACAAAGACTTTTTTTTCATTCATATAATTTAAGACTTTTTTGCCTTTTTTGACAAGCGAAGAATACATTTTTTCAGAATAAATTCATGAAGCAATTCATGAGCATTTTAAATTATAATATTTTCATGCAACAAATTTTACC
Organism: Resseliella maxima; assembly: GCA_029041755.1. Classification (NCBI taxonomy): domain Eukaryota; kingdom Metazoa; phylum Arthropoda; class Insecta; order Diptera; family Cecidomyiidae; genus Resseliella; species Resseliella maxima. The sequence goes on along the minus strand of JAQOWM010000503.1, from coordinate 3,157 downwards.
ATATAAAAAAAATCATTTAATTTGATCAACATTCAGCGCAGATTATTATTCATGAAATTGAAACAGTTGTTTGATGAATTTCATTGCTCTTTGTTGTAATGAACTCAATGAACTTCATTCAAAATTCCTAGCAAAATTCATGATTGGCATTGGCATGAAGTTGGCAGCGCATTTGAATGAACGAATGAACTTCATTCAATGGATTCAATGGGTCATTCAATAAATTCATTCAAAATTCATGATTGTCATTGGCAGCATTGGCATAAAGTTGGCAGCGCATTTGAATGAACGAATGAACTTCATTCAATGGATTCATTCGTACATTAAAGAGACGCCATTGTGAAAAAGTGTGGCACGAAAAATGTGATACCAAGAAAAATAAAAAAACAACCATTTTTATGCACATTTAATCACTTACGAAAGAACATAAAACAAAGTTAGGCAAATAATTTTTGTGATTGTTTAAGTGTGATAAAAATATAACAATGTGTACATGATGCATTATCGAATGTTGAAGAATTGGATGAATTACCATTACACGATGAGCAGCCATGCATGCACAACCATGTTCAGCCGTTTATCGTGCCAATTTCGATACAAATTTTGATCAAATTTTCATATTGACAACTCAAATGTTTGGCTAGTTTAAATCGTTTGTGTGAATGGACATTTATTAATTGTAGGAAAACTAAAGAATATGATTTCTAACTTCTGAACTGAAAATATTGGTTTGATGTATATTCTCAACATTCCATAAAGAAGGGCTAATAGTTGAAATGTTGTTGTGAGTTTATTCGGTTTTATTAAATGGAAGAAAAAAAATTATCCAAAAATATGATGAACACAAACCAACACTGGTCATTTTCTTCTCATAGGAAAATTCCTAGTGCAATGAGTGCAATTCGAATTATCATGTCGCAATTTCATCAAATATGCTTTTAATTGCTTTTTCACTAATTATATTTTCAGATGCCTGGTTTAATTGTGTTTCGTTGACGATGGTCCGTTGGTTCGGATGATTTGGTCTTGCCTGGAGCATTTCTCTTTACAATTCATATGATTTGGTGAGTATGATTTCCGGTCTCTTTTGCTTTAATTTTCTCGCTCTCTCTCTCTCCCTTTCGCTCTATCTCTCTCCCTCCCCCTTCTCTCTCTCCTCTCTCTCTCCCTCTCTATCTCGCTCAATTTTTTTCTCTCTCTATCGCTCTCAAAAAATTTATTTTCTAGCTCTCTCAGCGAGTCTATCTGTTTGTTTTTCTCTCTGTATTTGTATTTTTTATTTTCATTCATTTTGATGAAATCGGTTCAAAGTCGAAAACAAATGGATGACATTTCCTTTTGCATCATATTGTGAGAGAAATAGAGAGCTACATATATTTGTACAATCAACAGCATCAATATCATGTCGACGCTGCAAGCATTTTGCGTCATGTCGAAACTTATGATGCATCCTTTTATGATGCACACAGTAAAAATTGAAATGAATAGTGCTAATCTACAGCGATATCTTTTGTTGCATATTCTACAGGCTTATCATTTTGTCGTTGTCAGTTATATACTTAGAATATGATCTGTCCAACAAACCCATACAGCTGTTTCTTTTCTATAAAATCGGTTATATTTGCATTCTTGTTGGTAGGTCTATACATTTGCCTCAGGTTTTTCCTTTTATTTATTCACATTTTCGAGTCAGGTTTTTCATTTTGATATCTGAGATTCAAACTATTTGCATCACAATCAAAAAGTTATCAACCTGAAGTTGGGCGATGTTTTTTTTCTTCAATTAAATATATTCTCATATATCATATTTTTTCCATTTTTTTCATATAGTTTCGATGAATTACAAATTAAATTATAGAGTTGGGAATATGCATTATTTCAATGCGAGGCAGCATTTTGGATACAACGGATACAACTCCAAGAGCAAGCATTCATTATTGGATGTATGCAAAATTAAGTAAGTTCTAATTTTCATGACGAATGAAAAAAAAAAACACAAATAAAATCAATAATTGAAAAGGTCGAATATTGAACAATTTAATGTTAATTGAACATAAATACCATTTTAACCTAATTATCACTGTGATACTTTTTTTGAAATTTTTGCTCAGACCTCACCGGACTTAACATTTTTTACCTAATTTGGGTACGAGGAATTCAGTGGTGATGTCAGAATTTTTTTGGATCAGGACCCCCTAGAACAAATTTTTCAAATCAATTTTTTTGTGCAAAATCCTTAAGAAATCTTTAAAAAAAACGTTGAAATTTTCGAATCTATTTCCTCTTTCATGAAAAAAATAATTTTTTTTCAGTAAGAAAAATTTTTTTTTTTAGGAAAATTCAAAAATTGTATAACTTTTATGTGACATATCATATGAAAATCCAGCTATATGTCTAAAGGAATATATTTTTTCTTTGAAAAGTCTATGTGATGATAAATATTATTGCATAAAATTTGATTGGCGTTTAAATTTGAATTATTTAGAACATACATCGGGCAACTCTAAAAAGAATATGACAATCAAACACTTTTTAACTGTCAATTTCTTTGATTGTTAGTTAGTTTGTTTGTTTACATCAACAGGTTTTTTTGAATCTATCAATTCAAGCTTTTTGTTGATTTTGATAAGATTTATCAGATAAAGATGAATGAATGCAAGAAAGGTTTCAATACATTTTGTTACGTGTGTGGTAAATTTGTACAAATGCCGAGCAGGAAAAAAATATCACCAGAAATCGAAAAAATCTATCAGTTGTACTTCAACTTAAATGTAATAAAAGATGTAGTGTGGGCACCTAGTGTTATATGTACATGGTGTATGAATCAATTGTTAGACTGGTATAACGGAAAGCGTAATCAAATGCAGTTTGGAGTCCCAATGATATGGACCGATCCAGTGATTCATAGCGAGAGTAACTGTTATGTATGTACAAACTATGGATTTAGAATAAATCGTAGTAAAAAACCACAATACAAAAGTGTTGCTTCGGCTCAAATACCACTACCACATGCAGAAAATGTACCAGTTCCATTGGCACCAGAACCACCAAGCCTGGATGAAGATTATACTTCGTTTACATCATTGCCCGAATCATCATTCACATTATATCAGCCTAGCGATATTAGTCTCCCTTGCAAACATATAGAAATGCTCAA
>JAQOWM010000393.1:0-22324 GCA_029041755.1 Resseliella maxima | reverse complement strand
CGAGAGAGGAGCCCAAACGATAAAGCAAACACATAAAGCCATCTACCGTGTTTACATGTACTAACATAATAAAAAGAACGAAACAGAATTCAGTTTTACAAATTGCATATATTTAGGCGCAATAGAACTTTTTTATTCCAACTTGCTGTCATTCCATCTTCTGTCAAAACAACATAGCAAAACATTGTGTTCATTTCAGTTAGTTTCAATTTAATCGTGTGACAACACGATTACGTCTCGTTTATTGGAATCGTTTTGTGCATTACAATGGAATTAGAAGTCGAAAAAATTATCAAGAAAAGAACTTATGACGACGGCGAGGTAAGATCTAAAAACTTAATTTGTTGTTGAAGTGAATAAATAAGTAAATTATTTCAGTCGGAATATTTGTTGAAGTGGGTTGGATACAGTCATAAAGATAACACATGGGAACCAGTTGAAAACTTGAATTGTTCTGATCTCATCGCAGAATTCGAAAAAAAACGTCATGGAAAAATTATTGGTAAGATAATTGAAAATATTCTTTCGATTGCTTCAAACAAAATTTCTCATGCGATTGTATGATATTTTTGGTTTTCCATCATTGTCATTATTGTTCATGTTATTATTTTTAGGCGCCAAACGCGACAACAATGAACTTGTGTATTACGTCAACTTTTTTGACACAAATGAAGTTGAACAAATCTGTTCAAGCAAAGCAACTGAATACTGGCCTCAAATTGTCATCCACTTTCTTGAAGAACGTATCGAATGGTTCTCACCAGTCAATTCAGTTCACGATGAAATTCGACCCATTGAAACTACTGGCGAAATCGATGAAGTCCCGCAACAGATCTTATGTAAATATTTTGTTTAACGTTGTTTATACTTTTGTTATGATATGATTGCGTATGATTGAATCGGATTGAACTGTTTTCAACTGTTTTTTATTTTACAGACGCAACTAAAGTCAGCGGTGAATTATTATTGTGGGTTCGGTATGCAAACGGCAACACAAAATACATCAAAGCCAAGAATGCAAATAAAATGTGGCCTGCTATGGTGATTCGTTACTACGAGGATCATATTCAGTTCGATCGCAGTTATGAATAAAGAAAAACAAACATGTTATTTCATTTATGAAAAGAAATGTTTATTTAAATAAACAATGATAACCTTTAATCACGAATTACGAATAAACGACAATTTTTCTATATTCATTTTCAAGCATAAAATAAGTGAAATCTGACAACAATGTAAGTTGGGGAACGACATACTATTTTATATATTTATTTAAGTGTTAACATCAACTGGCAACGTTTAACTGCATTGAACAACAAATATGTTATGCAATAGAATTTTTTTCGATTGTTTTATTGCCCGTAAAAATGTATCAATTTTTTCAACTTGAATCGTATTTGTTGACCACGTATATCTTGTGTCGTGGTTCTAGCTAAAAATAAACCATTAATTCGAATGTATCCATCCACTATTGCTCGGATTAAATACAGTTTATGCGAAGGATGCTGACTGAAATCAGTTTCATAGAACATTTGTTCAATTTCAATATTATTGAGTATTGAATAATAAATTGTTTGGTAATGTATATCTCCTTTAAGAACACCCAATTTCATAAAGTGGTCAGCCTCTTTACAAATGTTGTATGTACTTTTACATGGTCTCTGTATAAATTTTGCACCAAATAAAGAACTATCCATTTTTTGGCAAATATTGAATACATTCAAACAATGTTCACAAGAATCGGTACTTTTGATTTTCTCTTCAATAGTGTTGGCTATGTGAGCAATCGTAAAGTCGTGTAAATTATCAGTGACATGACTCTGCGTATATGCATTTAAGTCCATTAGTTTTTCGTGAAGTTTTTCAAACTCTTGCAATACAATAAGCTCATTTTCATTCTCACTTTTTACAGTGCTCTGATCACGTCTTGATGACACAAAAAGGATGTCTGAAAATGGATCGGTGTTTATTTGATATGCTTCACAGTTTCCTTTTTTTGATTGCAATATCGAATCAATTCCCAGAAGTTTGCGATAAGCAGCTTGAAATTGAACCACATCTGGATTGTCGTTACATCCACCGCGTGACCTTATCTTGCCAAAGAACATTTCCACTGCATCTTGGTTCAAATAATATGTAGGAATGAATGGTAAAAATTTATCACTTTCAACGTATTTTTCATACATCATTTTCAATGCATGCATGTTGATTATGAATCCTATAAAGCCAGTTTTTGCATTCGATCGACATATCATTTTTATTTGACCACATTCTTCTTTGAACTTCAATTCCTTTATATAGCGAATGGCTTCATCAAACAGGGTGTAAATATCATTTTTGTTTGAGTCTTTCATTGTGTTTTTAAACACATTTTCATGGTTGTGTACATATTTTGTATTAAAAATATCAAAAAGATTGTTAAATAATCGAATGAATTTAATTAAAGGCTCAGCACCAACAAATTCTTTGTAATCTTTCAACATCAAATACTCTATGGAGTTGGCTGTCTTTCCACTAAGTGTTTCCACAGCTAACCTTACATTCATTGCTCGACGTCTCCATTCTAAATGGTAACGGTTAAGCTTATGTGTTGATGAAAAATCCCTTTCATCTTTGAATTTTACGAGATGTTCAATATATTTCCAACAAACGTTTTTGCCGTTTTCATCAATTAAATTTTTTTTTTTTATCCAAATGTCCTCTGATTAATTTTTCCATGTGGCACACATCGAAAAAAGTAAAAATTTTTTTTTCATTAAGAACAATGTAAGGCTTGAATTGATCACTATATACATCATAATTGGCTCCCATAATTTTACATGCTGATTTATTGGTGGGGTGTCCGTCAAAAGTAATGTTGCTAACGACTACACCAATTTCAATTAAGGCAGTAAGAACGCTAGTAATCAATTCCATTTTTTGAGTTGCATTCATAGAATTTATGAAATGAAAAGCTACAGGAATACTGAATTTCTCGTTGATACCATTAACAATAAAAACAATAGCCTGTTTGGCAACTAATTTGTCATCGTCGTCAGAATTACCATAAGTAATATAACCAAGCATGTGTCCTGCAATTTGGCTCCATGTAATTTGCTTCCGGATATCCATTTCATCAAAGCAAACAGAGCAAACTAGCTTTTCTCCAACATTTCCTTTTTCAATGACTTTTTGATTTAAAACTTTCAAACTTACATCGGTGATCCCTGGTTTGACGTTGAGGTCAGAATTGGCATACCACTTTTGCAAGGTCTTTCTATGTGGCAGATGGCAATCAAAAGTTTGACGGACAAATTCATATGCGCGTGGGCTGTGATAATGTAAATTTAATGAAAATTCGCGAATATATTTTGAATATTTGGTGGCATGGGTCCTTCCACTAATCAGACAATCAATTATTTCCTTCCTGCAAATATCCTAAAAGTAGTGTAAGGAATATCCAAAAATTATACCAATGGCATACTGAATATTTAATGATAGATATTTTATTTAAAAATTACTTCTACTCGTTGATGTTTTTGGTCTAGTAAATTTGATATTTTATTTTCACCTTCTTTGACTAATTTTTCCAGACATGAAATTTTCTTCTTGAGGCCATGTATTATTAATGATTTATCATGGCATTCACTCATTAAATGGTCTATTCGTTTGTTTGTTTTTTGCAACTCGATGTCTGAATCCGTTTGTTGTTTTAAAATATCTTTTTTCAATTGATTCAGCTCCAGAAAAAGAGTTTTGCATTCATCACAATTATGTTGCTTTTCATAATTGGCGTTCTTACAATTTACATCATCTTTCAATGTAATAGAATGATTATTATTAGATTCAAAATTAACTGGAATGCAATTTGCTTTCAGATATATTCGACCACTTTTATTTAGAATGTCGGTTGAGGAAAAATGTAACTGGCATACAGAGCCTCTGCCAACCGGATTACTATTGATCTTTTTTATAGCATCCATCCACAACGCTTTTTGCTCTTCATCAATAGGAAATCTAAAGACATTTCATATTTTTTGCAATTAAATACGATTTTTCATAATAAATTGTCGCCAATTGCTTACCGAAACATGTGAATTTCATTATTTGTTGTACCAAAAAAATTCTCGCAATTTTGAATGACACAATATTTTTTTCGCAGCATGTTCATTCGTATGCATGTAGTTATTTACTTCGATGTAATGTGAAATTTCGTGTTTTCAATTTATTTTATACGATTATCGTAAAATTTTCATTAATATCCGTTACTTATATTCTTATTAGTAATGTACTGAAATCAGTTGAATCTATTTTCAAATCTTATATGACTACGAGTGACATCTTTGACATTTGTGTAATTTTGTTTGAGCATCTTGCAAGATGCTCACGTTCAAAATACGGTTATCGGCGGCAATTCAGTGCAAATGTCATAAGCATTCATTTATCCGCTTAAGCTGCGCGTTTTATATTTTGTGCGATTTGGTGTAACAAATTTATATATTTTAAAGAAAACATTCAATTTTTGCATAGAATAAATTTACATAAGTCGACAGCAAACATTCACCATGGCAGATAATCCATTTCAATATATTGTTTTTAGTGAAAATAGAAGTAAGTTAATGAAAATTGTTTTCAAATTTCATATTGTTTTCATCAAAAGCATCGAATTGAAATATAGTGCTATTTCGTCACCTCATGGAAATAAAACAAATTTTAATAGCAATATTTCCCGTTTATAAGTTATCTTTATTTATTGAAACTGATTGAAACAAATTACATTTAGTAATAAATTTGTAAAAACATTTCAGTCACGCGAAGCAAAATTCGACTTTTGCGTCGTCTTAATTTAAATACAATTTGTCGAGTGAAAATTGAACGAAACAGCAGTTTGGACAAAGTTGCACTCATTCGACGAACTAAACCATCTCGACGAAATGTGCGAAGTTTCTCTGTACAAAGTCGGCCACAATCATTACCATCACCTATTTCGCAGCCACCTCAACTGGATTTGCCAAAAATTCGTTCCATTTTGAAAAATCCGATTGGCAAGCCACGTACTATTTTCGGCCGCAGTAAATCAATGTCTTCAGTACACGTTACATTCGTTGAGCCGCATCATGATTCGTCACAAAATAACGAAGAACTCGATTTAAATCATTCAATGGATGAACTACTGATTGACCTTACTGGTTTTGAAAATTCCGACAAGAATTTCCAAGCAAATTTCAATGTGAGCACTGAAGTACTCCAACCAACAGTCGCAAAACTAGATGATTTGCCAGAACAACCAGTCCTTGACATTGATCAATTTGATCCATTTAAATCACCCGTTCCATCCACAAGTGGCATTGGAAAAGTAAGTCATTCATCACAACCAATCACAGAAAGTACTTCCACTGGTTCAAATTCATTCTATTGGGCCAACAATTTGCCATCTTTGCTAAAACAAAACGTACCAAATGACACCGTTATGCAAAATAAGAGACATTCAATGGAGCATAAGAATTCGATTCAATCTAATCAAAGTAGTGTTGATGTCGTTGATTTGTTCAAATCACCAACTCCATCAACAAGTGTTAACAATGTTAAAGATAACACAAGTTGTGTTTCTGCATCACTAAATTCATCTCAACAAAGTCATAACATCGCACAGCTTCATTCACCAATTCGTCATCAAGTACCACATTTATTGCCGGTAACATTTTTGAAAAATTTGAACAAGACCACACCGATTGGATCATCAAAATTCAAAAAGCGTTTATTGCCTGATTTATTGCCAATTAGTCCTGAAGTATTGGGTAATGCTTTAAAAAAAGCGTCTGTACAGCTAGTTCCACGTCCATTACCGGAAAATTTTCCGATCAAAAAAACTTACAGTGGAAGAACGGAAAGGAAGAAGCCATCGTCAACTGCTCGTTTGATCCTCAATTCGATTGCTAAGAATAATGTATCGCATGCATCTACAAACATCAATTTGCCTTCTCCGAAAGCAAATGAATCGGATGAATTCACTTTGGTTAATTATGACATAATGATGAATGCAAAAAACGTTTTCACGGGATCGCTTCATTACGATTCAAACTCTGATACCGATCAAGAAATTCAGTAGGTATTCACCTAAAGAAACGTTTTATGAATAGATGAACCGAGATGAACCGAGATGAACAAATAAAATTATTTCTTAAATAATTACGGATGACATCATTCAAAGTAGCATAATTCAAAGCAATTTTCAGTTGTTTTTAATTAAATACAAAAAAAAACTCACATAGCATTTATTTACATTTTCATGTTCATTAACGTACTTGTGCATGGTTGAAAAAGAAACATATCAATTTGAATTTAAGATTCTTTCCCAAGATATATATTTTTTAATAGATAAAAAAAAAATGAACATTTCGATTCGAAGTAAAATTTAAAAAAAAAATCATAAAAACTCTTTGAAATATATGCATTTTTATTTGTTTTAATGAATAAAAAGGTAAAAAAAGTATTCTCTCCATTACGGACTTTCATTTTATTTAAAAATTTCACTCTGTTTCAGTCCGATGAAATTTCGACACATTTGTGATTGATTGAGATTGATTGTTTTTATTCTAGTTATTTATTTATAGTTCAATTCAAATAATTTTTTCACGTTTTTTCAATTCAATTCACGTTCTTAATATATTCAATATATTCACCAAAATAATTTTCCCATTTACGATACATATATTGATAAAGCAATAAATCAATTTAAATTTAAAAAGATGTGTAAGTTGAATCAAGTTGAATACAAAATTTTGTCAAGAAGTAAGAAAACTATAAAAACAAATTAATAATACAATTCAAAATTAGCGAAAATTAATCATTGGACACATCATAACCCAATTTTCCAAAATTCATGTCATAATTCAAATAATCAATTGGATCCAAAGTAACATTTTCTTTAGCGCAAGAATATTTTTTCTTTCTTCCATAGCATTTAGGCGCACTGGATTTTTTTTTGCCAAGATTGACAGCACGTAAAATATCAGGCACATTATTTGACAGGATTGAATTTTTTTTCACCAACAAATCACACGAAGAGAAGCTATGTTTTTTGATGTTGGCAGATAATTGTTGGAATGATGGCAAATTTGAACCAAATGCTATATGTCCGAAATTTGAGCGAGATGATTTGATGTTGGAATCAAATTTCGGAACAAAAACAGGTGCTTCACCGAATGTTGGGTAAAATGTCTTGATAGCGGAGGTGTGAATATTATTTTCAGTTGAATTTTTAGCCGTGCTTGGTGTATGATTTTTCCCAATTAAGTCGATTGAGCGAAGAGCTAAAAATGAATGACATCAAATATTTACTATTGAAGATGAACAATAGTTTTACTTCTTACTTTTTGCTTTCCGTGTTGTCAGTCGCATTTTGGGTGTAATATTATCTTCCATTAGCTCTTTATGTTTATTCTTCCAATGACTTTTGAGATTGCTGGTACTTTGAACCTTTATACCACACTCTAAACACTCATAGCAATGAACAATCGGCCCATGTAACCGAATATGTCTTCGAAGATTTGAAATTTTGTTGCCTTTTATTCTTATATGGCACAAAAAACATTCTAAAATACGATTTGATTTCTTCTTCATGTTTTTTTCAATATATTTTCAACAATTTTTCAAACAATTGCAAACATATATTACTTTGTTTATATTATGAATGTGACAATGAAAAAGCAATAACATTGACACCAATTGACACGCATTGACAGTTGATCACAGTTGCTTAATATTTAAATTAAATTGTATTAAGCGTTCAATTAGCATGCGCCTGAAAATATGCTATAAGTGATACAATGTAATATGAACGAATATGAACTTTCAATTCACAATATTTTGTTTTGTGTTACGTTTCATCAAGTTCTAAAATTCGCAAGAATTCGTAATAGTACTATTTGAAAAAAAAAATAATAAATAACGATATTTTCTACGATATGTTCAATAACATTTTTTTTCATTACTTTCTTGATTTTACACGATTTCATATGTAAAAATTTCATATAAAACTCAAGATATTGTGCGATATTGTTTTTCATTGTCTTTGTATGTTACGTTCATAAAAATATCTAATATTTCTTTACGATTTTATGTCTATTAATTTGTTTAAATAAATATTAAACAACTATAAATACATAAAAATGAAAAACAATAAACAATTTATGAAGTGGAATAATAATTATTTTGTTTTTAACCAGTTTTATTAAAATATTTTTTGTGGATTGTGAACGAAAAGCGAAACTTGAATAAGCAGATTAGTATACGCTCTCGCGTTAGGTGTCACTCCATGTTGATGCCTAAAGTCATTTACATTATTGGTTATGTATTGTGCGGCACTCTCGAAAATTTCCAATGTAAAAAGACACATCACAGAAATACATACAGTCAATAACAAAATAAAATGTGGTCTATGTTTTAAAGAATTTCAAAATAATTCAAATTTTAAATCGCATCTTCAAAAACAACATACGAAATTTCGTAAGTATTTTTATCATACATTCATTTTTATATCATTTTTCATTTTCTATCAATTATTCTATTGAAGATTGGCATTTTGTGCCGGTGCAAATCGAGACCATCAATAGTGACTTTTTAATTGCACTAAATTTAAAAAGAAAAAAACAATATGGAAATAAGAAACGAAATATGCCATTGGATAAACAACAAGTTACACTTGAATTTGTTACAATTGGCCATATGTCTTGGAAACGAGAGGGAGAGAAAGATGACAGTTCCGGCACGAATAAATTATGGCCATTACGGCGCATATGGCATTAATTTTTGTTGTGTAAGTGTAGTTTTTCTACAAATCCAAAATTTTCAAAAATCTTAATAAAATTTTTAATTTTTCATACAGATGTGCGTATGCAGAGAAGAGTATCTCTGTATACATTATTCAGTAGTTCATCAGATGCCATTCACATGTGACCAAAAAGGATTTGCCGCTACTTTTGGGAAGGTAATGAAACCAACATATTCTATTATTGTTTTTTGCCTATAGTTTTATTATTATTTTTTTTCGATCTTCAATTCCGCAGATATTCTATGGTACGGTACAATCGCGTATCTATTTATCGGCCGATTTTTTGGGCATAAATTGTCATACGGGCATTTCATGTTTGATTCGAAAAAATGTATTAGCCGAATTGGGGTATTTATGGGCGTTCATTTGTTATTTGGCTGAAGATTTGTTAATAGCACAAGCATTCATGGATCATGGTTGGAAATTGGCCAAAGGCAGTGAACCAGTTTGGCAAAATTCCAGTATATGTTATATAACAACGTTCCAAGCGCGTTTAATATCTTCGTCACCGATGTGAAAAAACAAATAACACTACATGAAAAAAAACAAGAAAAAAATGAAAACAATAAAAAAAATATTGAATCATAAGAGACAATGAATTGCCAGTTTACAATTGTAATTGTTTTTTTTCTTTTTTTTTGTGGAAGATTAATCGTCACATTGATTTTCTTTTATCATCATTTAATTCTCTCTCTACCTCTCTCTCTTCTCTACAGCAAATTTAAATTACATCGCAAAGTTGAGGCATCGGTAATAAAATCAACAACACAAGTGGATATTCAACAAGCCATCGAACAGCAACAGGATCATCATCGTCGTAGTCGTTGGTCATCATCGACGGCACCACTGCCATCAATATCAATTCTAAAGCCACTTATGGGCGCTGACCCAAATTTGCTGCAAAATTTGGAAATTTTTTTTACTATGAACTATCAATGGATTTATTTTGTAATGGTAATGGAAATGGAAAGTGAAGAAATTTTACACCATCGAAATATTTTGTCAATGTTTGGTTTTGTTCCATGTGTGTATGTGTGTATTCCAACGAAATGGTACTTTATCATGCCATATCATAGGCTACAAACACACTATGATACAAACACAATAAAATGTGAACTGTTTGAAACAATGAGGACAAAAACATAGCAAACAACAACAAAAAAACAATGATTGCCATCGAGATTCATGGGCTTTGTCATGGAAAAAGGAGTGAATAATTTCCAAATTACTTCTTTTTTTGTCCATTTGAAACAATGACAAAATCACTTGAAAATATTTCGTTTACAATGTTCAATTAAAGTTTTTTTATTGTTAACAGGTGGATCAAATGATCAAATGTTGGAGTCAATCCAAAAATAAATAATATGCAACCAGGATTATGAAGCAACAAAATAGAAACTTGTTATGTTAGCAGACAGTGGCATTCGAAGTGAGTCATTTTTTTTTTTTTTCATTATTATTTTCATATTTATAATATTGATGGTAATTTTGTTTCACAGTGAAAGAAGATACATTGACCAGCAAAGTGGGCTTAGTTCATCATATGCCATTCACAAATGATCGCCACCAAATTCAAACCTGAAACATCAATTAAATAATCAAAAAGACGATTATCAATTTTTATTTGTTCATTTTTAACTGGGCAATCAAATTGTATATAATAATAATACTGATTCCTTTAATTGTATATAAAAATGAAGTAAAATGTATATCAAAACAGAATTAAATTTGAATACAGTGCATTTATTCATTTTGTTGTTGAATATTCTCTGCGTTTTGAATTGCATTCAATACTATCTGTTTAGTCTCTCCTTTTTTCATCAAGGGAGTTGAGAATGGGGATGATGAATCCACAGATTTGCGTCGTGAATTGAATGGCGCTTTTTTCGGTTGTTTGAAAGCCAAAGCCAATGGAATTAATTTTGGAACTGTTTTTTTTTTCATTGCCGTTGGTATAGTTAATGATAGTGCTTCTACCGATGGTAAATCGAGCACATCCATTGCATTCGAGTAAGGTGTTGATGCTGTAGTCGGTGGTAGTGCGTGTTCATTTGGCACATTAGCCAATGCATTCGAATTCGATGATACTGGATTGGTGGTTGTTATTTGTGCATCTACTGGTGGCAAATCGAGCACATTCATTGCATTCGAGTAAGGTGTTGATGCTTTTGTCGGTGGTAGTGCGTGTTCATTTTGCACATTAACCAATGCATTCGAATTCGATGTTATTGGTGACTGTGAAATTGATGAATCAGTAGGGAGAAATAAAGATTGTCGCCGGCATATTTGCTTCATTGCCGATTTTAACGGTGCATCGTCTATGACGGTATGCCGACGATGTATGATTCTTTTTCTTCCGATCAATTTTATGTCAAGATCAATGCATCGTTGAATTAGAATTTTAAAATCTTTTTCAAACCCCATCTCACGCAATTCTCTGGATCTTTTACGTGTGACTGTGTAAAAAAAAAACAAAAAGTTAGCACTGAGTAAAGTATTGATCGTGAAATCATTCGGCCAATATTACCAGATTTCAACAAAAAAGTATGTTTTTCCCGGATTTTTAAGCGAAAAAGTCAGTGGTTTTCAAAAAAAAAGAGTGCTTTTACTTACACATTCGTAAACCAATATAGTTTTCTGTAATTGGTCGGTTGGTTTGTGGTTCCAAATATTTATTTTCCAAATATGCAATAGCCAAATTGTTGTCGACTTCATCTTGATTAAAAAATTTGTATTCATCACTGGAAAACTTTGTCCAGTATTTTATATCGCCACCTACATTCGACGCATCTAGTTTAAAGAGAAAAATATGATAAGTAAATAAATAAATTTTGTCGAAAACTAAAACAATGACTACTCACATTTGATTTCAACAGGTTCGCCACTTGGATATTCCTTTTCAATCTGAAATGAGACACTAAGACGTCTCGGACGTCTATCTTCGCGTTCTGTGGTACATTTCATGAAGCTCAAATTTTGACTGAGAAATTTGTGAAGAATTTCAGGCCATTTTTCCTTAACGACTTCGGATGGGTAGATAGTCGCTTTGAATCCATCTTTCCACTTAACCAAATAGTGAATATTATTTTCAACTTTTTTTCCAGCAATGATTTCGGCAGCTTGTGACTGTATGAATTCGTTCAACAGTTCTGAGCAGTCCGTTAGGTTTGCAAATGGCTCCCAAGTGCGTTCAATTTTTTCTGGGTTCACCCATTCTAAAAGATATTCCACCTATATATATGTATATATAAAACTAAGATTAGACAAAAAAAAATTGTAAGCGAAACTGGATTATTATCAAATAGAAAATTGTCATCATTGAAATACAATACTCCATCAAAATCAAGCTATCAACATCGACAAGACGTAACACCAAACGAAAAAAACAATGTGCAAATGATAAAAAAAAATGACCAATGTGGAATGGTTGTAAATATAATCGTAATAATCGTAATAATCATCTCATAGAATTGACTTGAAGAAAATCCTTTTTATATTTGTGAATCATACGAAATTAAACTAATTTTTCATTATTGTCACAAAAAAACCGTTGCAAAAAAACACTATACAAAATGATATTCGAACTTTGAAATATACAACACAATCATCACAATATCATATAAATTACACAAATATGCACAAAATTATGATGACTTTTTTTTGAAAGAAAATTAAATGAATCTGTTGGTGAAAAGGTCAAGGAAATTTCATTGAAAACATACACAAATACGGAAAAAAAATAATCAGATGCATGAAAACATCAGAAACACTCTTTGATATTGCTAAGAAATATAGTGACAACATGCTACGCATGCTACGATTAATAAGAAAAATATATTGCAATGAATTAATTGGAAAAATAGTTTCACAAACAAATAAATATGTACAACGTATAATAATTTTCAATATAATACTCACAGATCCACTTTTGATTCGACGTTTTAATATTTTCTTGACTTCCCATATATCAGCCATTTTTAGCAAACGTTGTGATGCAGGTTTAGAGAACAAGTGAATAGCAATATATATTTTGAATCATCAAACAAAGCCGATGTTACGTTGATGCGGTTGGTGCGTTCAATTCTATTGTTTCAAATTTGAATATGAGAAAAAGGGCTCTTGAAAGAGCCGAAAGATGTTCTGTGCGTTCTCTGTGCGTTGTCTATCTAACAGCATTCATTATGATTTGTCCAATTTGCATTATTACTTTTGTTAAAAATGTATTTATTTAATGTTTGATATTTTATCTCTAGACATAAATTTATGGTAGATAATTTGACAAATTTTGAATTCTTTGAGAAGAATAAAATTTGTTTTTACACATTATAAGTGTTTTTAAGGAAAAAAAATACATTTAGCTGAGATTTGTAAACGACCATTTTTATTTGAAAATATTCAAATAACTGATGCAATAAAACCGAAAATGTGATGTAATCTCTCTCAAATATTAAGGATAAGTAACGTTATATTCGGATTATTTATTTCAACATATTTTTTTGTTCTTTTTTTTTATTTTTGAAATATAAAACATATATTTTTGACATTAAAAAATGATTTGAACTGGATTGAACATAATACATTGAATACATCGAATACATCTTAATGAACACTGTCTATTCGATCGAATCAATCTAAATATTGAACGCATTTTGAATGTCAACAGTTGTTTGAGAATATTCAAATGTTGCTTTGATTTTTTTGTTTCAAGCACAAATTACCCAAATTACCAAAACATTAATAAACAAAAAAAAAACATTGACATTGTTCTCTTCACTTTTTATCCAAAATAATGAATACCAAAAAGAGAAAAACGTTTTGTGCAGTGCAATCTTGTGTAAATAATCTTGGCACCATTGATAAAACCCAAGTAATGTTCAAGTAAGTTTATTCAAAATATGTTTTTGGTTTAATGTGAACGACGAATCTACTTCTACTATATTAGTTTTGAAGAGCAATCAAGATCATTTTCTGAAAAATATGCGCATATAATTCAATTATTTTGTATTTTTTTTTGTTTAATATAAAAATCTATATGTTTTTTTTCGGTTTTTACAGGACTTTCGATGAGAAAAGAAGTATTTTGTGGATCAACGCAATTAGAGAACATTTGCACACATTTTCTCCTGGTAGTAGTTTTAATGTTTGTATTCAACACTTTGAACAAAACGATTTGATAAGAGTAGGTGGAAAAATCAAGTTAAGTGCAAAGGCGATTCCAAAGATATTTAAAAAGAATAATCCAAATGTTAACATATCAGAAAAACCACATGAATTACCTGAATTACACATGGATTCGAACTCACACACAGACAACAGTTGTGTTGATTTTTCACCTGCTGTAAATAAGATAAATCAATTAGAACAATTCGAGAATAATATGAAACACGAAATCACAGTACAAGTTTTAGAGAAAAAAATTGAAAATCTTCTGATGGACAATTCCAAAAAAATGCAAATGTTTACGGCAATTAAAAAAGAGCTTAATGTTGAAAAAGCCAATGTTAAAAAATTGAATGCTGTTATTACTAAAATGAAACAAAATCGTTATATTACAGCAGATTTAGAAGATAAAAAGCGAAACGAATTAGAAGCGATCATTGATTGTTTATGCAATGGAAGAGGCAAAGGACCATATTCTGAAGATGTACGTTCATTTTGTTTAACGACTCACTTTTACAGTCCTCGTTGCTATTCTTATATACGGCACAAATTTAATAAAAATCTTCTGCACGAATCAACGTTAAGTGCTTGGTATAGAAACAGCAATATCGACGTTACACCTGGAGTAATCAGAGTAGCTTTAGACATTTTGAAAGATAAAGCAAGAAAAATGAAGCAGAGCGGAAAACAATTGATTGTTTCTTTGATTTTTGACGAAATGGATATTCGCAAACATATACAATGGTGCCCAGCCAAAAGAAAATTTTTGGGTTACATCACATATGGGCGTTTTTCAGTTGACAGCGAAAATGATGAAAATGACCAAGATATTGATATTCCAATTGCTCAACAAGTGATAATGTTTATGGTCAGTGGATTGAATGAATTTTTTCAAATACCCATCGCATACTATTTTATAAAATCACTTAATTCAAGCGAGAGAAAAGTACTGCTTGAAATGATGATTCACGAATTATCTCAATGTGAAGTTGTTATCGCCAGCGTCACCTTTGATGGATATGCGTCAAACGCGACCATGTCCGAAATGTTCGGTGCAAATTTACATGACGAAATCGACCCAACAATCAAAAATCCAATTGACAATACTGACATACAAATTATTTTAGATCCAAGTCACGCTGAAAAATTAGTACGTTCAAGTCTGCACAACCGCGAAATATTTTTTGACGAAGAAAACGGAAAAATTGAATGGAAATATTTTGTGCATTTGGTGAATTTTAGTAAAGATAATAAGAACTGTTTTGGCTTGGTACACAAGTTGACAAAAAAACACATTGAATTTCTTAATAGAAAAATGTGTGTAAGAACAGCTGTAGAGCTAATGAGCAATTCAGTCGCTGATGCGTTGGAATTTCTAATGAATATTGGAATTCCAGAATTTGCAAATGCTGGTCCCACAATACGATTTGTGAGAAAAATTGATCGTTTATTTGATGTTATGAATACAAGCAAGGTGATGAAGGGAAACATTTTTAAATGTGCTTTATATTCGCAAAATAAAGATGAAGTTTTTTCATTTTTAGAAGAAACTAAGGAATATCTCTATTCTTTAAAAATATTCAATGAGCAAGGCAATTTGATTCCACTGGTGAAAAGTCGTCTAAAAACTGGATTTCGAGGATTCATTATAAATATTATTTCGATAATGAAAATATATGAACGTTTTGTTGAATGTCAAGATTCCTCGATGAAATATTTTGCAACTTATAGAATATCGCAGGATCACCTAGAGATGTTTTTTGGTAAAATCAGGTCGATGTATGGATGTAATGACAATCCAACGGTGCAACAGTTTTCGGGTGCTTTGAAAAAGCTTTTGTTTCGATGCGATGTACGCATTTCAATATGGTCGAACATATCAACAGATTGTACATCCAATATATTAACAGTTTCTTCAAAACGCGTTAAATTGTATGATGACTTGGGCGGAGATTTACCTGTTATCGAAACCAGTGACAATTTTGATGCATCAAATTCAGATTTGTGTGCTATTGATCAACTAGATCTTATTGATCGTATAGGCTATTTGACAAGAGACATGAATAATGCAGGGATCGCTTTCGTCGCACATTTAATTGATAATCGAATGTTGTCAATGGATATGTGTGGTGATTGTAGACACGCTTTGGTGATGGACGTAAAAATTGATTCAAATATGTGCATATTTGCCCAAAAAATACCGTGTAAAAGCACATATAAAATATGCAAATTAGCCGATAGTGCTATAAAAACTCTTTTACACATTGGCAACAAATCAACATTCAAGCAAAAAATATATATATATGTGCTGTCTAACATATATAACGACATGTGTAATCTGTATCCTGACGACGGTGAAAACAGCGAGCATGATGAGGACCATAAAAACTTTATAACTAAATACGTTATTGATGAATATACAC
Organism: Resseliella maxima; assembly: GCA_029041755.1. Lineage (NCBI taxonomy): Eukaryota > Metazoa > Arthropoda > Insecta > Diptera > Cecidomyiidae > Resseliella > Resseliella maxima. The sequence goes on along the minus strand of JAQOWM010000393.1, from coordinate 5,929 downwards.
GTATAAGATGTGCATATATAGCTAAATTGAAAACGCTGGATATGCAGAAAAATTTTCTACGGAACCAATACCTCAAACAATGCCATAATCTTGGCCAATAATAAGATAATCAATAACACATACTAACTCTTGAAAAAAAATGTTTCCAGAGAAATTAAAGAATACGTTAAAGTTTCAAAGATTCTTCGGTTTTATTAATTAATCTGATTAATCTTAAGCGCATCGCTTTTTTAATAATATAATATTTTACGTATCCACATTATTATCATATATTTTTTACTTCTTCTTACTTTTTCAAATATTGAAAATGACAACATCGCAATCAAGTTTCCAATAAATCATAAGCATAAGATAATGTTTGATTAATAAAAATTTGTTCCTTTTTATTTGCGCTTTACTTATTATGAAAAAAGACGAAAACCTGATTCACTCGATTTTAAATATTAATTTTAGCTTTCAAAATAATTACATCATTAAAATTCTCAAACCGAATACACCGTGCCGAAATTCTGTTTTTAAATTGGCAAAACGTAACAGACACAATGTCGATCAAGAATCAATTACAAAAATGCTATTAAACTTTGAACCATGAACGGTTGATGATAATTTAAGAAGGATGCAAATGCATAATTATACAATGAAACCAATGTTAAGAAATTTTTCAGATGTAAATGACCTTAAATTAGTTAATTTGATCGAAACATGGAAATAAATATGTAATTAAATTCCTTTGAATTATACTAATGAAATGAATAAAAATGAGAAAAAAATCAATTTACATACAACTGTATTTTTCGCTGTATCACATCTGTAATCGTGTACTATTATTTAATATCAAAGCAATTAAAATTTAACATTTTGATTTTGATTGTGCTTATAAATCTTATAAATATGGAACAATGTTTTAAGTGTATTGTGAACTTATGAAAATTTATTTATCGTTAGATTAATGAATATGTCAATTAAATCGTTGCGAAATGTTATTCCTTTGTCTTTTTCATACTAACATTAAGACAAAAAAAAAATAAAATTTCATAGGAAAGAATGCAATCACAGTTTAATGCAAAATGTCTTATTTTTTTGCGATTTTGCCAGTGTTGACGTGTACAGTGTTGACGTGTGAATCAAATACAATGTTTTTTTTCCTTTTTATTATTCGATCTTAATTATGTACAAAAGCATGGGCGAGATGTCGATAAACTCATAATGTGCAGTCTCATAATGTGTCATCATGAGAGAAGGGATTGCATTCGATATTGTTTACGACTAGAATTTCTTTTTTTTTATTGTTGTGCATCCATTCTTCTTCTAATTAATTAGAGTAACATAATTTTTTTTTCTCTTGTTCGACTTAAAATTATACATTTCTCGCATGAAAATGGTCAATTTTAGAATTGAGTTTAAACCGACAAATTCACCATTGTATACGAAATATAAGGTTTGGCCGCAAGTTTTAACTGACTGTTAATTTGGTGCTAAAATGGAACGATCGAAAAAAAATTCGAATGAATATTGTTAACGGTCAAACGAATTCCCGTCCAATCAAAAAAAAAAAAGTTTTTTTGAAATACACCACAGCTTAAGAATTTTGATTAAACGATACAGTGATGTTAACCGAATTATGAACACTGAATACTAAATTCGAAAGAAATTTTTTTTTTCATTCACTTACAAACGAATAATCTCAGAATCGATCAGACTTTTCGAAATTGATTTTGCCAACCGTGAATCGGTTGTAATTTTAAGAAGGAAGTATTCTTCAAGCACGAATTTAAATCTCATTTTCGAGTAATTGACTTTTTTGTTAGTGTATTCGGAAGAGGCAAAATGTATAATCCAAATAATTTGGCTAATTAAATTTTACACATGAGTTGGCGTTCGGAAGACATAACAACAATGCCAACGATTGTAAAATAGTACATAAATTAGCGTCAGCCAATTGCCTCATCTTTGTCAGTTAGAACAGCGAGAATAGAAGAATATGACTTTAACAAGAAACAAAGAATTTAAAAATTCTTTGCACCGTTTATATATTTAGATCATGAAGAGAAAACTAGCCACACTATCGGCGTCGTTCGATTTTTGCCTAATACTATGTTCATTTGCTAAATCCGATGCTGCTGTTTGTTCAATTGTGATGACTGTTGATGAATGACAACTATTTTATACATTTTCATTTGTTTGACCTAAACTATTACTAATATTATTTCTCGTTGTAATAACTTCATTTTGTTGATTATTATTATCCTGAATTTGTTGGCCATTATTCGAATTAGCAATAGCAATTGTATTTATATTTCCGACAATTTCCAAATCGGCATAATTTGGCAATAACACATCTTGATAATATTTGGTTTGCAGTAAATTAGCTGGATTCAATTTAATAGCCTCATCATAACATGGTGGATCTAAAATTACAACAGTATCATATTCGGGCGGTTTCTCAACGGTCGGTGGATCAGCAACAGATATCACGTGAATGGCATCATTATCATCGGTCTGCAAATAATACCATCGAATTAATTAAATGCGCACACATTTACCATTTACAATTCACATATCACTAATAATAGCCCATTTTATTACAATGTGTTAAACAAAAAACAAAAAAATCAATGCGTATAAACAAATCCACCAATCACGTCAAAGATGAATTGATTTTCATGAAATCCAAAAAAACGTTTGTACTACCAGTCATACCTATCATCCAAACAGTGACATTATTCACATTGAGCTCACTTTGTTCATTGAGCTTGGATTTTCAATGATGATTTGATATGGACAAAATATAAAAAGAATCACTGGACAATGACTGATGATGATAGCCAAAAAAAAGAAAAAAATTCATGACATGCATTGTGTTTACTGTTTCAAAGCAAACAAAAATTTAGCATGCCATCTGATTTAGCGAATGAACACAATAAAGAAATGTGAATAGACTTACCTTGACATGCATCATGGCCGCCATCTTTTTCACCAGCGCATATCTCATTTCCATCAATATCCAATGAAGATTTACATTTTTTCATTATTGGCACATCGACCTCCTCCAAATTATCGGCTAAAAGGACATTTATTTCATTGAAAAAAATTATTTTCTTCAAACAAACAAATGAAAAAAAAAAAAATGAAAATGAACTTAATTGTTCAACTAACGTCTTTCCACCCCATAAAGCACCCCATCCAACCTAATGAAAAAAAAAATAAATAGGAAAATTACACATAGAAAGCACCGAATGACGTAATGAAAAACAGTACTCACCACAGAGCACATTGTTCCAGATGGTGAACCCTGCATCCAATTTGGATCAAGTGGCGATGTTACACGTTCTGCCGATGGTAAGCAAATCGGACGCACCCATCTATTGAATAGTAATCGTGTCTCCAAGTGCATAAGTGATACATAGTTCATCATTGCTAAAATGAGAAAAACGTTCAATTTTAATTTTTTTAAATGTCACAAATCAAATTGGTATTGGTTTTCAAAAATTACCAAATCCATCATATCTATCGTTAACTATAACAACATCAACTTTAGATATTTGCACTTCTGACGCATAGCTATAGCGGACAAAGAAGGCCAGCGTAAATTTCATAATGATGATTGTATGCTTTTGATGCACAATGAGCAGATGAGACGATCCAACGATCCGATATTCTGTTTCGAAAAAGGAGAAAAATTCAAATTATTAGGAAAACGTCCTAATTAATTCAAAGAGAGAAGGAGTAAATATTTTATTCGAAATACAGTAATAAAAGCAATGAAAATTGTTAACTTACATTTATCCACCGCAGTGAAAATGTCCATCTTTATAAATGCCAACAATGTATGGCCAGTTGTGCGGTCCAGATCGATCACCACCAATAATTCGTAAATATTCGTCACGTTTTCTTCGTTCGCCTTCACATCTCACACGCAATCTTGGCGGATTCAATAAATTTCTCTTAACCATGCCGCAAAGCGACCATGATAATTTCGATATAAAATACCTTCGGTATAAGAGACCATAAATGTCTGCATTTAGATTAAAAACTCAATTAATTTAAAGAAAGTTCAAATGATTGAAAGAAAGAATTTTTTTCCAATTTTTTTACCGTGTGCAATCCAACATATTTAACAAGCATCGAACAATCCTCTACATCTTTGTCATTCAAACAATCCATATTTCCGTCATACTTTTGTGTTAATGTAAAGCACATCGGACCAAATGTAGATTGCGATCGTTGAAATTCATCGGCATTATTGTAACATGAATACGAACGTTTATCGCAACCAAAACATCCGATTTCGTCATTTCCCATTGGACAATCAAGGTAACCTTAACCATCGCAAATTTTCTCATTGTTCAATCGAGATGCACATGAACAAGATGTCTCATCACTTGAATCCATACAGTCGACGACATTATCGAACCATTTTTCGATTGGAATACATTGATTGGTCGCAGTACATGGTGATTCGGCCTTTTTGGAATTATTCCAAATCACTTGCGCAAATAAACAATACTTGGTTTGCCTGGTGCATTCGGTCGATCTGATTTCGTTTCAAATTCAATGTTTTTACCATGTCCATATACCACATAACACATTTGATCACAACATTTTTTTTTCTTTTCTTTTCTTTTCTTCTCTTTTTTTCATTTCATTTTTGTATTCACTTTGTTAATCACTTTTTAAATGTTATTTATTATGTTTTGTATATTCAAATGTCTGACATAAATTGTCAACACTGTGAATGGTGTGAAGTTAGCTCATACTATTCACATTAATGAAAATATGTAAACTCTTTAAGCTATTACTGAGGTTACTATATTCCACAATTCTGTCACCAGGTGGCATTCAAAAGTGAGCTTTTCTATCGGTCAAAGACTTTGGTAATTATCAATAAATTTTTCTGAATCAGCAGTTTCTATTTTCGATTCTTTATCATTAAGCTTCTTTCTATCCCAAATACGGCCAACTATGTACCTTTCGTACCTCTTAATATTTGCTTTTATGTGCGTTACAACATCTATTCGTAGCTGAGCTAACTTTTCCAAATAGCAGACAGAATTAATTTTGCAATGGAATTGTTGATGGACACATGCCCCGAAAAGACAGTTTCCATCAGTTGGAATTTCGACAATATCGATTTTGGAAAAAATTCCGGTATTTAATTGTATTTCACAGGGTGTTGTATGTTCTTTATTTTCATATGATGTATTAATTTTTCGTATGAGGTGGTAATGTATGTAATTTCGTAGTTTATTAGTCACTGGTTCAATTTGTATTTCAATTAATGATTCATCATTATCGATACCTGGAATGTGAAAAAAAATGTAAATCATTCATTCTTTTATCATTCAATAATTTATTTAAATAAATAAATTAATGATAGTAAAATAATATTTACCTGATGCAATTAATTCATTGTTTCCAGATTCTTCTTCACCCAAATAATTTTCCATTGACGCGTGATCATTTCTCTGCTCATTATAGGTATCTAATTGGCAAAAAAAAATAAAAATGTGATTTATTTTTTTTTTTCATCGTTCAGCAATTTGTTTACATCGTTTAGCGATCGTAAAATAATACTTACATGATTGAGCGATTCCAGATTTTTCTTCAGCCAAACAATTTTCCTTTGGCTCCGTAACAATTCAACGGCCAATGTCGCACAAAGCAAATTTGTATATGCCATAATTATGTACCAATTATGTACTATGCGTACCTACATTCAAATATTTTTGTACCTCAATTTTAATATTTTTTTTTTCAAATAACAAATTTTTCCAAAACGTATTTTTTTATTTTTATGAAAAAACGAAAAACCAAATATGTCATAATTTTGTACCAATTTTGTACCTAATGAATCTGCATTCAAAATTTTTTTTTCTGAATATTTGATTCTTTTTTTTGGAAATTTTATTTTTACAGAGAAAAATTTTTT
>JAQOWM010000078.1:0-24123 GCA_029041755.1 Resseliella maxima | reverse complement strand
TTATCTCAAGGCTCGTCGTTGACTGGATCAACCTCATCTCTCAATTCACAAATTTCAAATTTAAGTGAATTATCTGACTCATCGTCACAATCAAACCCATGTAATGTATGCTTGGTGAAACCAAAATCGGTTTTATTGCGTCCGTGCAATCATGTCAATATATGTGATACATGCTGGGATCGAATTGTGTCTGATGTTCTAGCCAAAAATGAAGATGCAAGACAAGAAGCTCAAGACTTTGTTGATTTCGAATATTATGAAGTGAAACCCAAGTGCCCAAGCTGTAATGCATTGGTTGAAGATGCCATTCGAAACGTTTTCATTTATAATTGATTCAAAAAATTTTTATTTGATAACATTTTTAGATTTGACAATATTTTTTTGGTCAAAATAATAAATGAATAAAATTCATATTAAAACATAAATAATAATTATTTATATAATATTGTAAAAACGTCATCAATAAATTCCTAGACAATTACAATCGATTTATTTTTTTTTTCCTTTATTTTTCAAACCGTTTTGCCATGCACGCTTCAAAATCGCCAGATCCTCTTCTTCTTGGATTGAGAATTGCCCACTTCTGATCAATTGTCGTATAAATCGATCTTGTCTCCAGAATAAGCTTGTTGGTATGAATGGTTCACGATTCGAAGTTCTATGGTCTACAATAGAACCGTCGATTTGTCTTAAGACTCGATCTTTTAAATCAAAGGCAAAATTGGTCCCGAATATTCCAATCAAATCATTTTCACCAGTTTTTGTGTACAATTTACGCATATTTGTGAAGAATGACAGCATTTTCATAGAAGTTGCGACACTTTGGCCAGCTTGCAAGTAAAAGGCTGCCATCATTTCCGGCTGTATATTGTTTATTATGACAAAAATTGTCAAGACTTTTAGTGGTATTACATCGTTATCATTGTGACAAAATGGATCATTTGAAGTTAAATACCGGAATATGAATATTGGAATTCTATTGAAAAGATTCGAATCGAAATTAAATTTTTTAGCTTGAGTTAGGCATTTTTCACGGACTTCATTTAAATTGTATGGTTGTAAATTTTTTTCCATAAGGCATTTTGCGAATTCATTGTCATCATTTGATGAATCCTTGAAATTTTTAATTTGCTTATTTGATTCCAATTTCGATTCTATTGCATTTAAAGTTTCTGAACACTGTGTATTTCCAACTCCATTTAAAAAACCATTTATTTCACAATTAGTTTTTTGTTCGTTTTCAAATTGATCGTAACTTAAATTTAATAGTTCATCTTCATGATGATTTTCAGTTTTAAATGATCTTATGTCACATATGGACTGTGCCTGCCTTTTATTTATCACACTGTTTTTGTTTTGTGAAAATATAGTGTCAACAGAACCAATGTCAAATCGTCGTTTTCTCATTTCGATGTTGCGTTCTGCATTGATCGGATAAAACTAAACGATATAATTGTTACTTAGACACTCATAAGAATATCAAAAGGCCACTTACATTAATCTTAACTTACACACTTACACGCATATCTACATGTTTAAATTTTTGATCATCTTATATGTTTGTATTTGTAATATTTCCCCCGCTAGGGCCGTCGAAAAATGAGTGTGGCGGATTTATGTCGTTTGGGAAATTATGGCGTTTTCAATGAGTGTGAAAATTTTGCGGCGAAATTATGTCGTTTTGAAGCGTCACAATTCCGCCGATTCAAAACGACATAATTTCCCGGCGATATTATGTCGTTTTAAAGCGACATAATATCGCCGGAATTATGGCGCTTCAAAACGACATAATATCGCCGGGAAATTATGTCGTTTTGAATTGGCGGACTTATGTCGTCGGAACTATGTCGCGATGCCATCAGAAATGGTTGTAGATGAAATCGGTTAGTTTTAATTTTCTTCGTGTTTTCATCTAAATTAATTAAAATGTCATATTTTTCTGTTTGTCCGTTTGTTCCGTTTGTTTCACATTACATTTCATTAGGTGGTGAATCGGGTAATAACGGCGATCCGTGCAATGAAACCAAGAAGAAGAAAAAGAACAAGAAACGCATTAAAGCATTTTCTGTTCTTGGTTAGTTTGTTTTCTTTTTCTGATATATCATATTTTTCCCTTTACTTTTTATCGGATATTTTGAATTTTTGACATCACATTTTTCTTGTAGAACAATTTGGTGTAGATGATATTCCACACAAAAAGATCAAGAAGGACACAGAAGGCGACAACTACACATCTGAACGTTAGTTTCAATTTTTTTTTATTAATTAACTGCTTTGTCCGTTTACTTTTATTGGAAATTTACTAAAATTGAATTGATTGTTTATTTTGTTTCAAATTTCATTTAAATTATTATAAATTTCACAATTGTTCGTTAGTCCTTAGTCCGTTTTCGTTTGTAATTGAAGAATTATTTCTTTTACATTGAGTTATATATTTTAGAAAGGACATCTTTGGTCAAACAATTGCATCCGTTTTTGCTAGTTTATTTTTTGCTCTTTTTTTTTCCATTAGTGCTACGTATATTTTGTTTAAGAAAATATTTTTATTTTTCATCGTAGAACAATTCAAAGAATAATAAACATATTACAGGCAATGACGAAGAAACTTTGACAAAGGTATTTACGCTTCCGTTCCGTTTTGCTTGTAGTTTTTTGTACTCTCGATTCTGAATATTGCGTAAATGAAGAAAAATTTTTGTCAAACCAGATTGGCATGTTGCTAATCTTGGGTGTTGCTTTCGGTACTTCTCGGTCGATAATTTCAAATAAAGCTTTGTAAAATGTTTCTACAAGTTGATTCGTGTCCATTTCATTCGAGAGCTCGTTTAATATTTGATTAAGCTGATCAAGGCTTGCGCAAATGTTGTCATAAACAGTTAACTCAAAAAGAAGACAAAAATTTATCCGGAAAAACCGAAAACGCAAGAGGACTATCCACTTATCCTTAAAAAACCAGAAGTGAAAAAAATGTATGGTTACACGCTTAATAAGGAACATAATCTCTATTGATTCCGTTGTAAACAAGAAATATTCATTTCATGTGTTTGCTTCTCATACAGTTATTTTTGATTAAACCACACATTCATCCCGAACAACGTTTCTATATAATAGATGGAACATTTAAAATTGTTCCTCGTGGATATCAACAGCTCCCAATTATTTCAATTCAATACAAGCATGATGTGCGTAAGAAGTTTGTACTAAGACCTATTATTTAAAAAACTATTATTATTAATATTAAGATTATTGTAATTCACATTATATTACAGATATTTCCTGTCTTCTTTGTATTAATGACAAGAAAAACCTCTGAATACTACACAAGCGTTTTCGAATTTATTGAAAATATTCAAAATGAAAAATCAGCTGAAATAATTACGGATTTCGAGGGTGGGATACAGGTGGGTGAATCGGCGATTATTAATCACATAATCCACTCATTTCCACAGTGATTAATTCTAGACATAATCACATACTCACTAATAGTCTTTGATTGTGTGATTATAAAAATGATTGACAATCACAAACATAATCATCTTGATGCGTAAAATTCACAATAAATGAAATGTCAAATGTAGAGCGCGAGTATTTTGACATCTAAATATAGAACAAATTCACTAATACATGCATAAGCTCACTAATACAAACACAAGGAGATGATAGAAATGAATTTAAAAGAAAATTGTTTGATGTTCCTAACGATATATTCGATAATTGTTAAGTCGTGATCTCATTCTAATATCTCATTATACATATACAGCCAGTTTTGGCGGTGAAATAAATAAAATAAAAAAATAAAAAAATAAAATGATTATATTCGTGATTATAAATCCTTTTTATAATCACACAATCAAAGATTATTAGTGAGTGTATGATTATGTATAGAGCTAATCATTTTAAGTTTCCATTGAGTATGATTATGAATAATACTCAAGTTCGAAAACTCCGCTCAGCTGTAGGGTGGGATGCGAAAGGCCCTCAAAAAGTGTTATCCTATAGATGTCCAATTAATACAAGAGTATCATAATATCGTAAAATTTAATACTGCCGAATGCTGTATCAAGTATTAAGATCCATCATAATACGCGTATCATGATGAGTATCATGTATTAACATCGATCTTAATACGACGAAGTACTATGAGTATTATGTATTATGATACTGAAGTTAATACACACCATTTGCAATTTTGTACGAAACATTCCGTTGTCATTTTTATAACATCAAATTTTATAATAATCCATTTATCACTTCTTTCGACATATGCAGTCATTTTATAATCTTATCATATTTTATTTATAAATCTAATGTTTTTTTTTTTCATTTCGCCAATCATTTTTCAAAAAAATCGGCAAAAACAAATGAAAAAAAATTGAAAACATAGTGAAATGAATAGAATAGAAGTAAAATGAAACGCACCCTAATTTACGTTCGACGCAATGTGCATTTTTTCAGTTTGACAGTTTGACAGTTTACGAATCACACACAAGTCGTTGTTTCATACTGAATGAAAAACAAATGAAGTTTCGGTTCGAATTAAATTTTTTTTACAAATTACTCTGAAAACAAAAAAAAAATGAAAATTATTAGAAAAAAACATTAAAAAAAAAATGAAAGTAAAAAATAAAGGACTTACCTTTCAATTCATCAACTGTTCGCCCATTGTTTTAATGATGCCAGGCAGGCCACAATCAGATTTCGCTTTTCCATGAAACTTATTTTATCGTAAATTTTTTTAAAAATAAAACGGTAAAACTCTATTCATTTTCATTTTTCTTTCTTTATTTTTAAAATAAATTTGGATTCTTGTAACAAATGTTAGTGTGCTTATACTAAAATTATCATTGGAATACAAAATGTTCTTTTAATATATTAAATGAACATTAGCAATAGTTATCAAAATTTGCAAAAAATTGGAAAAGTAAGCAATATTTGTATAATTCTTTACAGCCTTCGTACCTCGCATAATTGTTAATCACCACATATAGACTATTGGCTTCAGTTTAAAATAAGCATCAATTGTACTACGTATAGTTTTAAGGAGTGGAAAAGTGGGATTGATTGGTAATTGTAGTGGATTTTTCTTCTTATCAAAATAATATTGATATAGGTATGCGTATTCTTTCAAATTACATTTACCAGAATAGTCATCTGTATTTAGGTTAACCATGGAACCACCAAGACTAGTATCCTCACTAACAAACAAACACATTGTCAGAGAGGTATGAATTTGAAAAACCAGCCATTGCTTATTTTCACGATTATTATTTTGATTCATTGCTTGGAACCAATCTCTGCGATATCGAGGATAAGACGTATTTCATTCAGTTTGTCTTTCATTGAGAATTCCACATATTGGATTGTAATTGAGTGCAGAACAATGATGTGATGGTATGTTTATATCAAAACCAACGAATCTATGTTCCAAAACGATCTTGTTCAATTTCAAGCGTTTCGTGAATGGTAAAGATAACGATTTATTCTTCGTAATATATCGGTACTGAGATTATCTATATTTCCATCATACGATGTTGTAAGCAGCAACTTGTTAAAAATCTTTTTAATCTGGCTCAAGAGACTCACAAATTCTGTTTGTTTTCTAAAAATAAAATGTAATATAATATGTCGATTATAACGATCAGTAATAATAAATTAATATTGTATTGTGCAAACCGTTGACTTAAATTCTTTTGCCAAAGCAAATTTATACCAACAAAATGGTATGTGGAAACGAAAGAGAGTGCATTTTGAACAAATTTGTAGTGTTCAATGGATGAATTGGTTGTTGACAATAAATAATTCGTTGGATCAACACTTAAAGAAACCTATTTTATAAAAAAATTTACAGAAAAAATCGATTTCATTTCATTCGAAATATTTCGTTTGCAAACGGAGTGAATAATAATAGTTACCTTCAAGTGAGGATATTTTCGGCGTGAATTAGTAAATTGATCGTAATCTCTTTTTATATCTGGCAAATATGAAATGTTTGTCCATTCCCATGGCACTTCTTGAGCAAATTTACAAACGAAAAATGAATATTTTCAGTTTCTTCAAAAAAAGTGTAAGTAAAAAAAAAGTATTGTACATACAACCGTTTGATGGCCGGGCGCTTTATCTCCAGAGCACGATGGAAAGAAAAAACTCCTTGTAAGTTTTAGAAAACAACAATCACTTCTCACTGAAATTTATTATTTATTCTCCCTTTTTTACAGTGAAAAATTTATCGTACCATCAGATGAGGATGAAATGTTATACGAACATATTAGAAATGATTATGCAACCGGATTGACTCAGATTCAGCAATTTATCGGGCTCGGAATTGACAATTTCTTGCAAGCTATGATGCATGATACACGATTTACTACCTCAACTACCATAAATGAGTTAACAGAAATGTTACGTATTTGCTGCCATACGCATGAGCGCAACACTCGCAGGCCCTGAGACATAGTTGCTAAATTTAGCAGTTCCTGTCGATTTCAGGAGAATGTGAGCACTGGTGTTTTATTTCTTGACTCCATGTATATAGGTCTTACACTTTTATACATTTATGGTCCTTCGAATGTGATTTTATTTTAAATGGATTTAAAAAAAAAAAATTTAAATTTTTGGATGATTTTGCAAAATCAAATAATTGGACAGAGCACATTCGTGCACAATGGAAAATTCTGGAAAAGCAGCTATGTCATTTGCATTGGTAATAAAATTGGACAGAAAAATGAAAATAAAATTGAGAAAAAAAAAAATAATAAAATTTTATTTTTTCTTGTACAACGAAAGTTGATTTGGACAGAATGGCATGATGAACGGATTCGTCATGCAATAGCTATTGCGTCATATGCTATGGAATTTCATCACTCAACGAAACATAAGAGTGGACAGAGGAGAGAATGCAAATGAGCAAATTGCTCAATGCATACATAGGACAGAAAATTCGATTGAATGACAGTCGAATTCTCTCAATACACACCAACACTAATACACACAATTTGGACGTCACACTTGAACCGGCATTCTTGGTTTGTCAACAGAACAAGCAACAAGTGTGTACGACAAGTGCAAAGGAAATTTCAATATAAAATAAGTTGATTGAAAGTAAATTTAACGAAATAAATTGAAAAATTGGATAGAAAAGAAGCTGAAAATTGGAAAAATGGCACCCACAAGAAGATCAAAGGGTAGATATTTTGGACTTTTATGGATTAATTTGGATTTGTGAATCTATGAAAGTGTTGTGATTTTTTTTATTGTATGGAATTGTGTGTCGTGTTGTGTTGTGTTGTGTTGTGTTGTGTATAGTGAATGGGTAGAAAGGAAAAATTTGTCATTTCAATTGCATACAAAGGACAGAATAATGGAAAATTAAATTAAAAAACTGATGAAATTTTAAATACAAATGGATAGAATTGGATAGAATAAAATGGAAAGAATATCGTTGCGTACAATGTTGCAACATGGTGAAATCATGTTTGCACGTGTTCAATGTATATAGAGAGCCAGTTAACGGTTTCTCGGAAATGAAACAGTAAACAATTTATGTTTATTGCTGTGTCAACAATCGATTTCGTTGTCGAAATCAATACGAGATACAGTCAACGGATTTTTTGAATACACATTTTTGTGTATAATGACGAAGTACAGTCATCAAAAAATATTGAACATCGTGTTATAACGATTAATGTGCACAGTTTTCGTAAATGATAAATGATGTTCAGTGAATGGAAGGATAGATGGAATTTTTTCATGCGCATGAAATGGAATGGATAGAAATAGTGTTAAGCGGGAGCAATTGTAAGCGTCGATCGCAACACTGACCTATTTATTTTAAAATATTAAACGGATAGAAAAAGTGTTAGCCGGAGCAGCACTGACCTAGCTCAATTGAATTTAAATTAAAATGGAAAGAAATGCAATTGAAGTGAAAATTGAAATGAATTTGAATAAAAGTGGAAATGAATACAATTTGAAGTGAAAATAAAAGGGAAATTAATTTAATAAAAACGGACAGATGGAAAGACACGACACTGGAATAGATTCACGATTATTTTGGAAATTATTTGGGATTTTTCTCGAAATGGCTGATTTTAATGAAATTTTTTGGAATTTTTTATGGAATTTGGATAGTACAAGTAATTCCTTGAATTACTTCGGAATTTATCGGCTGTTTTGAGAATCGTTTCAATGTTTTTTGAAATTAAATGGATATTTTTTGGAATTTATCGATACAATTGGGATAGATATTCAATTATTTTACAATTTTTTTTGGATTTTAGCTACAACAGCTACGACCTCGGCAACAACAACAACAACAAATACTAGTGTTGCATCGTCAAGCACTAGCACAACGTCAACAATTGGTGCATCATTGCATTTGCCTTCGACTAGCAACGTGCCAGCACCACCAATTCAAAATCAAAACGCGGCAAATACGCAATCAATTGGACAGAATTTGGACAATGATACACAAAATAACACCACTACTAGACAGAATGTTACCACTACTGGACAGAATGTTGTTGCCACTGCACAGAATGTTTTTGCTGGACAGAATGTTGTTGCTACCGGACAGAACGATAGTTTGGTGGAGTCAAACGCCAATCAAAACAACATACCCCATGGACAGAACGATGTTGTAAATGTACAACCAGCAAATCAAACGGATAGTTCGCCAGAAGCGAAGCAATACCAGTCAATACAACGGAGCATAAATCGATTGGCACAAAATGCAACGGATGGCACATTTGACGAATTGTCGTTAAGTGCACTGAACCTTCGCTTGGAAAGATTACAGGAATTTCGGACCAGAGCCAACGAATTATTTATGCTATTGATTGCCGGTGCTGCATCGGAACTTTGTGCTCCATATGAGGATTGTATGAGCATAATGGAGGAACAATATTTCGAAACAGCTGAAATATTGCGGACAAAAATCGAGGAGAAAACGCCAAGAGCTGAATCGGTCAACAGTCAAGCACAGTCAGGGATGTCTGAGGACAAGCAACTTAAGGTGCAAGTCACTATGCCGATTCAGCAACACGATATCAAGAATACGTGGGGCGAATTCGATGGAAATGAACGGAAATGGTTGGGATTCCGTGATTGATTCATTGCGGCAATTCATAACAATTCGGATGTTTCGGATGCTTATAAGCATCAATATTTGATTCAATCACTGGTTGGACAGGCGGCAGGAGCCATCGGACAAAGTCATTTGACGGAAAATAGCTACCAGGAAGCTTGGGCTCGTTTGTTGGAATTATACGACAAGCCATATCAAATTGGTCGTGGATATTTGCGCCATTTCTTTCGGCTTCCAATTTTTGCAAGGAAGTCCAAGTGCAAATGGATTGCAACGCATGGCAAATACAACCCATGAAACGTTGCGTCAACTTCGAGCACTGAACTTACCAGTGGACAAATGGGATTTCATCCTCGTTCATTGCTTACATGAGCGATTAGATGATGATACAGCCAAGGAATGGGAGAAATCTCGTTCATCGGAGCAACCAACAATTGTTGAAATGTTGAAATTTTTGGACAAAGAAGCAGGAGCTTCAAAATCAAAAAGCAATTGGAAAGATCGTCCTTCAACCAGTGGATCAAAGTCGGAATCACATCAAAAACGTGATCAATCACGAGGACGTGATTCGGAAAGACGGACAGACAGTGCTAGTGATGTAAAGCGGTCATCGACACCAGCAAGTCGATACACTGGTACCACGCCAAAGCGTTTCCCATGCGAAGCATGTCCAACAAACAGCGGTGCATAACATCAGCTGTATGAATGCCCGAGCTTTGAAGCACTCGGATTAAATGCTCGGATCGACTTTTTAAATCGTCGAAAGATGCCTAAGAGCAAACCAAAGGACAGAATAACAAGCGAAAATATGACAAGGCATTCAAGGATAAAATGGACAATGTAAATGGAAAGTTGGATCAATTGGAAAGACAGGAAGAATTATTAATTGAACAAATGGAAATGATTAAAAATAAAAAACGGAAATTAAATGAAATAGAAAATTAGTCAATTAAGGAAAATAAAGGAAATTCTCGCCAAAAGAGCGAATCATATACCAATGTCTTTGATTGTAGTATTAGTAATAGGAAATATGTGGCCTTTATTCCAACAATGAAGGTAAGGATAGAGATAGATGGACAGATTTATCAACCGGAAAGAGAGTTTTTGGATTCCGGCGCACAGCCAAACCTGATTACATATGCCTTGTACAAAAAACTTAGTTTGTGTGCGCTACCTATGTCAACAAAATTAGTAGGCATAGATGGTGATCCGTTTACCGTGAGGAAAAAGGTAATTTTACGGATTCGACCATGGTATGACAACATGAGTATTTGGAGGACACATTTTGGGTGTTGCCAAAAGGAAGCACTTGGCAGTCTATCATGCCATCGTCAGACATTGTTGTACCAACACAATTGGACAGAGGGGTGCCGTATGCCGACCCCCAATATTGGAAAGCAGACACAACGAACATTTTGTTTGGTGTTGGATTTTTTGCTCGTATAACTGTTTCAGTTATGCAAAGAGGAATAAATGGAATAACCTTAATGGAAACGCTATATGGAATAATTGCGTTTGGAATTGAGTCAGAAAGGATAGACGATAGTTCAGGTGCAACAGTGTCAACGATTACATTTAACAGGGAAGAACAATTGGATAGATTATTGGAGAGACTTTGGACAAAATGGACAGATGAGGAAAACAAAGTGGAGAACCATTTTGTAAACACATATCAACGTGATGAAACAGGTCGTTTCATTGCAACGATACCAATCAAGGATAGTGTCAAGGAAACTGGCAACACAAGACAAATTGCATTAAGAAGGTTTATGTATTTGGAAAAAAGATTGGACAGAAATCCGGAAATGAAAGCAATTTATGTCGAAAAGATGCGCGAAGCAATGAACATCGGACATCTTGTGTTAGCCAGGCAAAAGCCAAAGGATAATGAATTAGTTTATTATATTCCGCATCACATGATACCGAAGAATAATCGGATAGTATACGACGCAAGTTGCAAATCGAATATTGGCATTTCATTAAACGATATTCAAATGCTTGGACCGAAAATTCAAAAGGATTTGAATGAAACAGTGATGCGCTTTAGGAGGCATAAGATTGCCATTTATGCTGACATCAAAGAAATGTTCAATCAAGTGAAATTATGTTGAGAATTAGAATTTGATAATTGAATTTATAATTGCATTTAAGTAATTGATTTTTGGGAACAATATAATTGAAAAAGGAAATTTGGATATGGTAATAAAATAATAATTGAAATATGAACAAATAATAAAGTATAACAAATCGTAGATAATTAATAAATGGTAACACAGAAATTGTATAAATAGAGAATAAGTTTTCTAAATAAACTAGTTCTTTTCTGAACTCAAAAGTAGCAGTTTCATTTGTCCGAGTTAGTACGAGTAGAACGAAATGTACGAGATACACCTTACATTGTATGAGTTAATCTATAAGTAATTGAACGTGAAGTTGAACGTGATACTGTACGAGTATTTATATGAATCATATACGATTATCTTTATTATTTAACGATTGATTATCATCATGCTTTGTTTCTGTCTTCACAATAATTTATCTACTGCCCAAATTTCAACAGGTTATGGGCCCAGTGTCACGAAAATAAATCAGGGATTCAGAAACAAAGTAAAAGGGGGATTATGAAAATTAATCATGATTGAAGTTCATTATAAATAACAAAACTAGATGGAAATAATTCACAGAAAATAGAAGATAATTAATATTATAAGTAGCAGCAGTGGAACTGGAGAAAGACTGAGTCGAATGAAGGACTGGGAAATTGGATCCCAAGTGAAAATAATGGAGGAGAGAGTTATAAAAACTGAAATCTTGACTCCGCCTGAGACATCAGATGAAGAGGGTTCATCAGGATGTGATTATGGTTCAATTGATTCGTCAGATGAAAGGGGTTCATCAGAGTTCGATTATAGTTCAAATGGTTCGTTGGATGGAGAAATTAGTAACTGTTCAAATACAACTAAGGAGTTTAATTTCGAAAGATATAGGGAAAATATATTGAGAATTAAACAGGGTGCATCAACTAAGTTTAAGGGGAAAAATGCATCAGAAGTAGAACAGGAATTATTGCAACGATATGGAATTAAGGAATGCAGTGTTATTCTAGAACGGATTGATCACCTGATTATAAAAATAAAATGATTTTGTAAAGAGAAATTATAAGTTAATAATAAGAGGAGATTCCATCGAATTACGTAAATAACGAACAATTGCTTTAGCAAAGAACTATCAATACTATATGGAACTTCCCATATGAGTATTCAAGGAGAGGTAATTAAAAATGAATCACAGGAAGTGATTGTAAAGAAATCACAAGTGGTGATTGTAAAAGTATCACAAATGGTGATTGGGTAGAAATCACAAGAGGTGATTGGGTAGAAATCACAAGAGGTGATTGGGTAGAAATCACAAGAAGTGATTGGAATGTGCACCGTTTTATAGAGGCCTAATTAATCAACAGAATGTAAATTCGAGAGATGATGTAAAAGTAATGAGAAATCCGTGAAATAGAAATTTGTGAAGAAGAATGATCACAAATAAGAATAATGTCTTAGAATGAATATGTGGAAAAACATGAGAAAGTTTATTAATAAAAACACATATGGTGACATATTCATGGAAATGAAGAAGCGACTGAATTTCAAGGAGTAAAACAAAGGGAGAGTATAACTCAAGAATAGAAAAATCCGTGTTGGAAATGAACCAGTAGACAATAGCACACAAAGGAAGGAAGATATATGTAATAAAGAGGAGTCAAAGAAGATTGAAGATCTATTATTCAACATATGAAGACAATCCATAATTAACCATTGTAAAAAAACATGGAAATCAGAAATTACAAATCACTTACTGAGGAAATGAAAAGTAGTTCAACAATATCAAGGTAACATTATTTATATAAAGTGATTATATTGGATTTGATATAAATGTGAGATCAAATTATGAAACAGTATAAGAGAAATATTTTTGAAGAACTGTTTCATATTAAAACAATGATATAATTGAACAAAATGTTTGCTTTGGAAATAATTTAAAAAAATTTGTACAAATCAAGAGCTAATATCATAAATGAATTGAATTGGTCAATTAAATTATCTAAGTGATATAAAATTATGAACGATACTTGATTGTTTCTTTAGGGATTGATGAAAAATAAAATGTTGCGAATAAAATTAGAGAAGACTGACTCTTAAGTAGGGTGCATGAAACTACGAAAAAGAAAATAAGTAAGAGGGTTCATGGATATAGATTGATCAAAAGTTCAGCAATAAATGAAATAAATACAGAAATTTTAAATGGTAAAATTTGTAGAAATTCACTGAGCGAAAGAAAAAGTCTAGACTATAAAATTAGATAATGAACGTTCAAAGTAAATATGCATATGTTAGATATTTCGAAATACATAATATCTTATACTGATGACGTGACGACGTCGATCAACACATATTAAATCAGAATTTCTTAAATGAAATATCGTATGTTCAACCGGGCTCAAAAATTGAGAAAATATTTTTATCTCAAGGGGAATTTTATTAAAATCAAATAATTTGTTGAAAATTGATGGAATTTTGATTTTAATATATGGGAAGAAATATTGCTAAGAGAGAATTTATGAATTGTTGGAATTCAATAATTGAATTTGGGGTGGCACATTTTTTGGCGCTTATGAAATATTTTTTTTTAGATATATAATGAATTAATCAGAATAAACGGAAAACATGAGAAATTATAATTGCCACTCTGAGTTAACTGTAAGAGAGACGAAGAGACGATAAATGAATCACAAAGAATTAAAATATATGACAAAATTATATATGAGTTAAAAAAAAAAGGAGAAAGCAATAAGAGATTGCGTTCTTGATTTATGAGTGAAAATGATTTCTTTTATGAAAGAATTGATTGACATTGTATATGGGTAAACGGGCAGTATATTTTGGATTGGGATAAAATTGAAATATACATAATGAATCTAAATCTGTTTAAAAAAAAAAATATCAGTATTATTTAGTGATTTATACTAAAACAATTTGGGTAAATATAATATGCACACAATAAATTTATTGAATTATTGTGGATCTTGAATCAAAACTTTTAAATATGATGAGATAAAATTTCATATAGTTGAACGACGAACAACGAGTACCTCCAATTTTTCAACGGGTTGAAAATTCTCACTTGTTTGTTCAATGTATAATGTGTAAATTTGATATAATGAATGTAAACCACCAAAGACTCCAAGAAATGTTGGAATATTTCTCACAATTCGACCCAAAAATTGTTTTATTCGGTATTTGATTGTTGTCATCTTGAACAATAATGATGAAACTTGAACGGTTTCTTGAATGGGCGGTAGAATTGTTGATTCTGGTGTCTTTGAACGATTTAAAATTGAACCAAAGAAATTTTTTGATGATGAATTCTTGACGGGTGATGATGAGGTGGAAAATGATACTAATCCTAAATTTGAATTTTTTGTCATCGAGCGTGTATTGACCATCTCAAATAAAATTTTCACCATATCAATTGAAACGTTAATCAATAATTGTAGAAAAATCAATCACTACATAAAAAAAAATAATAAAACTTTAATGACAAAATTTGAAATGGGATATTGATTGTTAAAATAAATACTGGATTCCATGGATTTTCAGTTGATGTGATTGTGGTAGAACTGATATTTGTTGTGGTTGAAGTAATGGAAATGGTACTTGTTGTAATTGGAGTAGATTCGTTAATTGACACGTTATTTGAATTTTGAGGGGATATTGAGAAAATTTGATATAAAAAAATTATTATAACAATTACAAAAAAAATCAAAATGATTATATTCTTGCAAGTTTTTGTTGTAGCTGATGATCTTTGAGACTGATTGTCAAAAGAAATAGAAACGATAAATGTTTCATTATACATTTTGTTATGGGAATGAGAAATTTTTTGAAGTCTTTTACAATGGATACTTAAATTAAAAAAACAATGACCAAATATAAAAAAATATATACTTTGTTTAAATTCCTGAATAGGGGAAATTATTTTATGGGAGAAGTAAAATAAATGGTAATCAATATTTTTTATGGAATGGGAAAAACACTTTCTAAAGAAGAAATGGGATCAAATATAATTTGATATGAATAATTACAGTGTTATAAACATGGATTCTAAAAAATGTATGATATGTGGGGCATATGACTTACAAATATATTACATACAACAAATGCGGTATTATTTATTGGTTATAAGTTGTTTGGATTTAAAGTATTTGGAATATTAATAAAACTGTTGTGAAAATTTGTAACTTAATATGTACAAAATTAAGAAATAATGAGAAAAAGAAGTTAATAACATAGAAAAATAACAAAAGGCAAGAGAAATGACATATAGAGTAATAATATCAGTAAGCAAAGGGGTTCAATAGATTAAATGAATAATTGTAAAATTTGTTTATGAAATACAGTCAAACATGTAAATTAAATAAGAACTTTAATTAATGTTGGGTTAATAATATACTAAAACAAAAGATAGAAATGTGAATGAAATACTTGAGTTACATAAACAAAAAAAAAAAAAAAAGGAAATATTTTAAAAAAAAAAATTTTGAATCATCAAATTCAGGGAGAGTGTTGAGAATTAGAATTTGATAATTGAATTTATAATTGCATTTAAGTAATTGATTTTTGGGAACAATATAATTGAAAAAGGAAATTTGGATATGGTAATAAAATAATAATTGAAATATGAACAAATAATAAAGTATAACAAATCGTAGATAATTAATAAATGGTAACACAGAAATTGTATAAATAGAGAATAAGTTTTCTAAATAAACTAGTTCTTTTCTGAACTCAAAAGTAGCAGTTTCATTTGTCCGAGTTAGTACGAGTAGAACGAAATGTACGAGATACACCTTACATTGTATGAGTTAATCTATAAGTAATTGAACGTGAAGTTGAACGTGATACTGTACGAGTATTTATATGAATCATATACGATTATCTTTATTATTTAACGATTGATTATCATCATGCTTTGTTTCTGTCTTCACAATAATTTATCTACTGCCCAAATTTCAACAAATTATCACGTGAACAATGGAATTTGCAAAGAATTTATTGGAGAGAAAACTCGGATCAACCATTAAAGGAATATTGGTTGAGGGTAGTTATTTTCGGAGAGAAAGCATCACCATTCATAGCAGTTAGAGCTATAGTACAATGTGCCCGGGATGCTAAGGAACAATTTCCTAACGCATCAAGGGGGACAGAGTGGCATTTTATGGCACCGGCGGCACCACATCAAGGTGGCATATACGAGGCCGCTGTAAAGTCCATGAAATTTCATTTAAAACGGAAAGTTGGACAGAAAAAGTTGCAATATGAACAATTTGCAACTTTGCACACTCAAATAGAGGCCATATTAAACTCTCGGCCACTTCATCCGTTGAGCGATGACCCATTGGACATTCAAGCACTCACTCCTGGACATTTTTTGGTAGGTGAGCCGCTGATTACAGTACTACCATTCAAAATTGATCCAAAACCGGAAACAATTGGAATAAAACTATGGAGAGAACGCCAGCAAATGGTAAAACATTTTTGGAACAGATGGCAAAATGAGTACTTAACTACTCTACAGGAACGGAAAAAATGGAGGAAAGAGAAGGAGAATATTAAAATCGGACAGTTAGTCTTGCTAAAGTGTGAGAATTTTCCACCAACATGCTGGGGACTTGGAAGAATTACTCAATTGTTACCGAGTAAAGATGGATTAGTACGGACAGTCATAGTCAAAACGGCTACAACGGAATTAAAACGACCTGTACAGAAACTGTGCATTTTGCCAGTAGAATCATCGAAATAAACGGACAGACATTTAGTTAAGTTTGGGATTCATTTATTTGAAATAAACTTGTAGATTGAAAACCGACCGGTTTTCGACGGCACTTTATCATATTGGCAGCTCTGCTGTATATTCTGAAAAGTTTGTAATAAGTAAAACCAATTTCCCAATGTAATTTTTCTCTACTCAGAATATATTGTATAAATTATAAATTTGATTCCAGAAACACAAAACTATATATGACGAACTCAAAAATGTTTACAACGAGCAAATATTGGCTGATAGCGCCCACAAAAATAAGACAAAAAACGACGAAGTACAAGATCTCATTCTGAAATTCATTATCAAAGAGCGTCTTCCATTACAAAAAGCAGAGAGTGAACATTTGAATCGCTTGATTGAATGTATGACTTTATTATGAGGCCGTTTGACAATAGTAGTGATTAATATTGATTTCTTTTTCAGTTTGTTTGAATGGTAAAATAGATGTGAGCAAATCTAAAAATGATAAAAGTGCGATCCCAAAATATTTTCTTACGCGGAAAGTGGCTGGTCGAAAAATAAAGGTGATTGGAATAAAAACTATAAGAAAATAACATATTTATTTTTATATAACTTGTTTTATAAATTAAAAATATCTAATTTTCTTTTCGTTTTTTATGTATTTAGAATTTATCTCTTCAGCAACGCACCCTAATAAAAGAACGTTTGAAATCAATTAACTTCATTAGTGCCACTTCTGATATTTGGTCACGTAGTAATCGGTCGTACATAGCTCAGTCAGCATACACTACATAGCTCCTGAGAATGGTAAAATCGAAACAAAATTTATTGCTTGTGAAAGATTTTTGGGGTGCCACAATCATGAGGCAATGGCACAAAAATTAAAGTCAATTTTCAATGAATACGTAATTGCGAAAAAAGTCAAGTTCATAACTACAGACGGTGCAGGCGAGTACAAATGCGCGATGGTCCGATTTGGCGACAATTATCAGTCTCTGCTTCCACTAATAAATTCATCCAAAGATAATATCATCGACGACGATAGTTCAATTGAAGATGAAATTTCGGAAGTTGTGGCTATTCCAGGACACGAGTATGAGCGTTCATATTATGAAGAGGAGCCAGAGTCATTCACAGTCAATGAAAAATCAATTGAAAATGATGATTTTTTACTTCCAACGCGTATAGATTGCAGTTCACACTTATTTGATAAAATAGGAAAACTAGATTCGTTCAATGCTCTGCTAGATGAAGATTATTGTGATATATATACAAAAGTCATGGACCAATTAAATCTTCTTTGGAATGTCACACAATCTAGATTGAAATTGGAACTATTTGAGAAATATGCAGAATGCAAATTGGTCAAACCACATCGAATTAGATGGAACAAACTCTATGATGCGGTTGGTGCATCAACATTTAATTCATACTATTATTAATTGAGAAACATTGTTACACATTACGTTTTTTTATAGATTGAACACATATTGAGAATAAATGAAGTAAAATTGAAGGCAGCCTGCACCATAGTATCAATCCTAATTTTGGATAGGGAGGATTATGAATTTCTCGGAGAATATATGAATGTAATTCGACCGACCGCTGAGGCTTTGAAATCGATGGAGGGCAATCGAGACACATTTGGTTCCTATCTGCCAACATTATTTGGCTTAAAGTTTAAGCTTGGTGTCCTTGGAAAGACATGTTTCAAGTTCTGTAAACCGTTGCTTCAAAACATCGTCGATGGCTTCGAAACTCGATTTTCAGCAATGATAGATTTGAATAATCCAAAATCAATACCGCTCAAGTTTTAAACTCAATTATTTACCGCGTAATACACCGATTCATGTTTTGGAAACGATACAAAATATGCTTTCAAAGGCTGCTGAAGAAATTGTTAATGAACAAAAAAGCAATTTGTCTAAAGAAGAATAGTAGAATGATATGCACTCTTTGCCACCATTTTGAAAGCTTTAGCTTGATAGATGGCGCCACGGTTAAAATAAATATAGCTGACATATTTCGCAATATTGCGAAAACATACAATATCATCAATATCAAATCCAATATATTTCACAAAAAAAAAAAGAAAAAAAAAATGGAACGGTGAATAACCTTGCTACATTTGTAACTAAGAAATACCAATATATTTCAAAATATTGCGAAAGTGCATAATTGGCACGGTGAATAGCCTATATTAGCACATGTTCGTGCATCTTATTTGAATTGCTAATATTGCAAAGTATTGCGAAAGTGAGTGAATTTCAAAATGACTGTGAAGTGGTGTCATCCCTATACAGCTATTCTACACACACGCAAATCTGTGTATAATTTGTCAATGTATTATTCCAATACGGAACAAATACGGAACACTCCATAATGGAGTAAATATGTATTGGTGAAAACTGAAATTTTAGCGCAAAAAATTTTGACAATCGTTCGAAAGCCCAGTTTCCTATGTGACGTTTATACCAGAGACCACGTCAATGCAAATCAATTTCAATATATTGTCTTAGCATGTCAATGCACATCAATTGGACATTGATTAGCTGCGTCACCGCAAGCATTGCGCATCACAAACACAAGCAGTACAAGCATCCGTATATACAAACAAATAGCAATTTAATGTTCACTGCAATTTAACGCAGCTCTGCTTACGGTGATGGTGCTAACACGCAATCCATTGGCCGACAACTATCAATTTGCATGCAAATTGTCTTCGAGTCAACGCAACGAGATCTCTGGTTTATACCAAATCGGAGTTAACCAATACATATTTACTCCATTCTGAAGTGTTCCGTATTTTTTCCGTATTGGAATAATACATTGAAAAATTATACACAGATTTGCTTGTGTGTAGCTGGACCGACTTCATGTGGAAAATCAAGATATATTAAAAAATTCTTATATCATCTCAAACAAATGTGCGATATAGAATTTCATGAAGTAATATACTGTTTACCTGAAGATCAACCCGTCGATAGTTTCTTTTCAAAATTCAAAGTAATAAGAGGTGTACCAGAAACATCACTTTTTACTGATTTGAAACCGAGACTTGTCGTGATTGATGATTTAATGAGAGAAACTAATTCAGATGTAGTGGATTTATTCACGAAGGGATCCCATCATTTCAACGTGAGCATTGTGTATATAACGCAGAATATTTTTAATCAGGGGAAAGGTCGTCGTACGATTTCACTTAACGCTCACTACATTGTTGTTTTTAAAAACCCGAGAGATCGTATACAAATTCAGACATTATCTAGACAGGTATGTCCAGAAAATAGCCGATACGTACAAGAAGCTTATTAAGACGCTACAGCCATGCCTTTCAGTTACTTGTTATATGACTTGAAGCAGTCAACACCTGATTTGCACAGATATCGCACGAATATTTTTCCGTCAGATGAACCACAAGACATTGTGTATGTTCCAAAGAAAATATAATGAGTCAGTGTGTGATTAAAAATTTACCTATTTTAAAAATATTGGCTTCGTCGACACCAAAACTCAGACGCATGATTTCGGAAAATGGAAACTTGCAACTAATAAAAGCAGTTGTAGAGTGTATAGAGAACGTGTTAAAAGGCAACATAATATTAGAAGAGTTCTGCTTTAAAAAGCTGAAAAAGCATAAAAGTGCATTGCGAAGAGTGACAAAAGGTCCAAATAAATTATCACATAAAAAGAAAGTAATTATTCAAAGCGGTGGAGGGTTTCTTCCACCTCTTCTCACCCAAGCAAAAATAAATACGCATTTTTACGTTGCGTTAACGCAATGCAAAGTAGTGTCACACTCATTACATGTTTGAAATTGCTACGTGCACTTGATTGCTATGAATAAACGAAAAATAAATTTGTACGCACACAAAATTGCCAAAATTCATTGTTATGAACGCAGACACAAATGATTCTGGTGACTTTCGTACAGCGAGATTGTGAAAAAGAGTATGACAGTATAAGAATGAGTGTAAGAATGAGTGTGAGAAAGAGTGTGAGAAAGAGTGTGAGAAAGAGTGTAAGAAAGAGTGTGAGGAATAGCATGGAAGAGAGTACAACATTGAATAGCGAAAAATCTGAATATGTGTGCGCCGTTTGAAATGGTCTTAAAATATATTCTTGTATACATTTATTTGTTTATTTTCTCCAATTCCGTCTTTGCCTTCTGTTTCTGTCGTTACAAAGATATATACATAAATCGAATTTAGAAAAAAATGCATTTGCAAAACATTTGAACAAAATGAAAATGGACTAAATTTCAATCTATATATATAAAATATTCTTTGGGGCAAGTTTGTACGCGATGCCAGGTCGAATGCCTGCATCGATTTTTTTTTTTTTTTTTTTTTTTTAAATTAAAGATAAAGTTCATGAGAGTGCTATAGAAAAAAAAAAAATTAAAAAAATTACAATAGTGCGTGTACACAAGGATTTTAATTTCATTTTAACCAAAAATGCCGTTTTGTTGTTGTAATTTGTTCTCCACATTTCTTTTCGTGTTGTCCGCGTTGTAGTACATATACAAACATGCGGTAAAATGACATCGGACAACACCAATGAAATAATTTAATTTTTTTTTTTCCATTTTTATGTTATTTTTCGTATGCCATTTCATAGATTTACATAAAAATGGACAAAAAAAAAAAAAAAAAATTCGAATTTTGTGTGCAGATCAACGGCTTTCCGAGAGTTTCATATACGTTTCCCATGTAGATATGGTTAGGTAGTCAAATGCATCAATTTGGAAAAAAAAAAATTTAATTATTTTTTTCGAATTTTGTGTGCAGACCAACGGCTTTCCGAGAGTTTCATATACGTTTCCCATGTAGATATGGTTAGGGAGTCAAATTGATGCATTTGACACCGGAGGTGAAATTTCCATCTCTGATTGTTGGGCAAATAAATGATTATAGAATTAAGCTATGATTTGTTTGAACAGAAAAAAATCTAAATTTCGTCATAAGTCATTTCGAGGTTAGAATTTTTTCAAAATGACAATGCAATAACCTATATCGAAACAAAGCAAAACTTACTTTTTTGTAATTTTTCTTTATATTCTTCCCGAAGTGGTTCCCCATTACCATCATTGATCGCGTTCAATAACAATTCTAGTGTAACAGACATTTTCAACAGAAATGCTGAAAAAATTCCAGAAAAAAGAATTTTTCAAATTAAAATTTTCATTCATTCAATTAATCATGATAACATTTTCACAAAAATTTATCAGCTAATTCTTTGGAAGGAAAATTTAAAGGAAAAATGCGAATACAAATGATAACATTGAGTGAATTTGCTTTTGATTGTCGGAAAAAAAACAATAGTGCTGCTATATTGCACACATTCTGAACTAATTCGCTCACCTATTTTCGATAGCAGAAACAAGACAATGTATGGCAACAACGCCTTCGTAATTCAAAGTTCATCATTTTCAATCCCAAGTAACATTGACCAGATGAAACTGACCTGGTTTAAAGTGTAATTTTTCACTTCATTTTATGCACAAAACATACTGTTTTTCACCCGTTTTACCATCAAAATTAGGTATATTTTGTGTAAAATTATGGTGTGTTTACTCTAAGAACTACATCAAATTTAATTTTTGAATCTTTAGAT
Source organism: Resseliella maxima (assembly GCA_029041755.1). Classification (NCBI taxonomy): domain Eukaryota; kingdom Metazoa; phylum Arthropoda; class Insecta; order Diptera; family Cecidomyiidae; genus Resseliella; species Resseliella maxima. The sequence continues at coordinate 1,589 of JAQOWM010000078.1, read as the reverse complement.
AAAATAGGCCAGACTTTTACTGAATTTCACCCGAATTCGTATGTAAATTGGATGAAATATTGTTAAAAACAGCAGCAATTTGGCTGAAAGCGTTACATTTTTGTAAGCCAAAAGCGACTCAAATGCGTTACATGATTGTTACTTGGGATGTCATGTCTTTGCTATGTTTGATGAGTAACCAACATGAATATTTTTATGATGGCAGTTTACTTGCCTAACTAAATAAGCGAATCCCAATTTATTTGCAAAAATATGATCAAAAATTTAAAGATTCGCGTATTATACTTGAAAATGAATAAGAGATTCGCAAAGATTCAGAATGCACTGCCAATAATAGAACCGAATACTGCGGATATCTGGGTAACAACACAAATATTGCGCAGTCTTAATTCAACTGATTCATAAATACGATCTGTTCCTGTTCGTTCAAATTCTACACACCTGACGCCATCTATACGATTTATCAACGTATAAATTTCTTGCATGAAAGCGATTTATCAATGTCCATTGTCTATACCAACGGAAATGGCAAAAAGATACGTTTTGTCGTTTGCATTCCGTAATGGTGTATGTGCCACTCAGTGTATAAATGATAGAGATCACTTCCAACGTAAAGTCGCACGACTTATGCCGTAGTCCATTAATCGATCGTTGATGTACTTGCCCACGGCATAGAAGTCCACTTTCTCAATTTTGTTTGATATTAATTTAAATTCACACCATACTCTACTAGAGATGGCGTAAGAGACAATGAATTTCTTTGTTAAAGCGACTTCAACACTGCTTCATTTTCTGAGAAAAACAACTGAATCAATATCAATCAAGTCTATGATTTTACATAGAACAAATTTGCGCATGTGTTAGTCAGCTTCACTCAGTCGTCTACTGTGTGAGAGCGATTTGTCGTTGTTATTTCTTCAAAGTTTCAAAACATGGAATTTTCATATTCAAGTCTCAATTAAAATAAATGTGAATATACTCACAAAAACCGATAGGTGGCTCTATATGTAATATATATGTATATTTGAATTTAACCACAAATGTGGTGTAAAAAACGATGTATTTGTATTTGTGTCAAATGTCATTCTCATTGCTTTGAAAATCAAACTTTTGTTGGTTTTTCTCTTTCTCTTTCAAAATATCAATAAAATGATGACAAATAAATTTGTTATTCGAACAACCGAAAACGGAGTGATCGTAGACTCAGTGGATTCTTCTGAATCTATCGAACTTCAACCACATTCAGTGCCAATAAATATTAATTGTGTCAACAATTCGTTGAAAATACAAGCTAATGGATTCGATTCATTCAACGAATTTTATGAGGAGTTTTCTGCCGATATTCTTTTAATGCATACCACAGAAAAGAATTTGAATATTATGTTCAGTGCTTTTGAAAAATTGATATTGAAATTCGAGAAATTGATTAAAAACATTTTGCCAGATTATTTGAAACAAACAAACCAAAGTTCGTTGTCAACTGCGACCAAATTTGTCATTGATAAACTAAGATCTCAAAATAATGCCAAAAAACGACAAAAAATTATTGAAAAGAATCCATATTATGTTGCTCCAATGGATTATGGTAT
>JAQOWM010000558.1:0-14386 GCA_029041755.1 Resseliella maxima | reverse complement strand
GTTTTAACTGATAAAATGACAATGACAAAACCGTTTGACCAGCCTTAAATAATACAACTTATTATATTGTGTATCATTTCTTTCATTGAACGGAATCTATATCTACCAACCCACGGACCGATCTACCAATATGAATAAAAGAATGCGTCGTACAATGATCACGGATCGATAATTCTCATTAAAATTATTTTACACTTGTGCTTACCACAGGAAATATCCCAAAGAGAATAAAGAAACTTGTCAACAAAGTAGCAAACATAAGTTTGACCATTTAGTCAATTCAACATGATGTTGTTACTTTCAGGCAACAACTTTTTGTTGTAACTAAAAATTAACAAAATTGTTATGTTTGATATTTCAGCCAATTTGAAGCGAATTCAATCAATAGCATCGTTCTTGTCTACATTATTGACCAGTTGACTCCACATACTGTATGAGAAGATTAACAGTCAACACATTTTTATTTTACATACGAAATAGCAATTATATTTTCTAATCTTGAAATGCATTTCAATGACTTATTGTTTGAAAAAAAATGCAAAAATTTGAAAATTTGAAAATTTGATAAAATTTTATATTGATTTCAATTCACTCCGTGTGGGCCAGATCATATCAATGAGTGTTGCAATTTGACAGCGAACGTTCAATGTAAATGATAGATAAATTTGTAAGATGAAAGCACTCCGAAAATTTGGTTTAATAAAGACGACGTTTTTTCTTTAGTTCAGTTGAACTAAGACACACGAATCGATTGTACGCTTATTTCATACGTTCTATCTACTCATTATCTTTTTTCATGAGCACATTTTTGAATGTGGATTTGGTGAATGAAGTGGCTAGAAAGTCGAGATTGAGATGGTTTGGTCATGTACCATGCGGTTATTTACTATTGAATGACTCTACCGAATGCAGGTACTTTGATCAATTTGAAATGTACTAGGTGAAGACTAAATGTAAAATGTGTATCCATTTACGCGTATACTGTCGCTTCGTTGTTGTATGTTTGTGAAGCAAACTCAAACAGAAAGGTGCTTTGCTTTGAAACAGGTGCTTTGCTTTGATGTGCGCGTCTTGTGATGCGATATACACACACCGATTTCAAATGTTGTAATTCAGCTACATTCAGACAAACTGAAATGTAGTAACGAGACTGTGTGTGAGTGAGTGTGCTTCACGAACATACAACAACGAAGCGACAGTATACGCGTAAATGAATATATTTTACATTCACAGTCTTCACTCAGTACATTTCAAATTGATCAAAGTATCTGCTAGTACTTTTGACATTCGGTAGAGTCATTCAATAGTAAATAACCCCATGTCATGTACAGCGTATGAATGAGTATCGATTGCCGAAGTTAATTTTGAATGCTCAAGTGAATGAACCGAGAAGTAGAGGTAGACCGCGAAGACGATATTTGGATTCGGTAAAGAGTGTTGTTGTTGTTTGTAAAAGTTCAAATTTTGCCGTGATTTTCAATTTCACACAAAATTTGCAACACCTATCACAACAACAAATTACACATTTGCGCTGCGAGCAATTGCTTAAAAGGATTGAGGCGAATCTCAATTTACATATTTCATCATCATCATCCCATTTCATCTTGCTTTGGATCATAATCGGCTTTGGATCATAATCGGGCACATCCAGGAGCGTATCACATCAGCTGCCACTGGGGACCGTTTGATCTGACCACAATTTTCTAAGATTTTATACGCTAATCAGCAATTTAATTAGTCTGAGGTGAGTAAATATTTATGTTCATTCGTTGGCAACATTTCACTGGTAAAGGCTCAAGATAATAATCTTATTCGATTAAAAAAGGAATTAATCAATTTTCGCAAGGATGGTTCCGATCGTAAGACAAAATATCATTTTCAAACACGCTTGAACCGAATCAAAGAGTCACGCGTTGAATTTTTCGCTCGTCATCAACAAATTTTGGATTCAAATCTATCTCAAACTAATGAATATTTCACCAACGATTTGTTTGACACGTTTGAGAATGAGCATGTAGACATTTTTGCCATCATTCAGGGTGCATATGATGCGTTGTACCCAGTCACCGTTACTACTTACGTCCGATTCGCTATTTAAATTACCACGTTTCACCATTCCAGAATTTGATGGCATTTACACTGAGTGGCCTTAAAAACCGAATACACCCCCCCCCCCCTCCTTGTCCATGTATGACAATCAACGTCTCACCAGCCATTATAAATTTCAATATTTAAAGAGTGCACTAACACTGAAAGTCAAGTCTCTCATTGGCTATTTAGATATTACTGCTGAAAATTATGATTTTGCATGCGCACCATTAATTGAACGCTACAACAACAAGCGTGCATTGTTTAACAATTATATGAAAAAATTCATCAGTCAACCAATAATTTCAAATGATACCGCTGAGGAATTACAAACTTTGTATGATGTTTCACGTGTGTCGATTTATGCCATTGAAAAATTAGGTGTTGCATACATTTTGGTTAAAAAATTATCTCATCAAACGCGTTTAGAATGGGAACAGCATTTGGGCAAGTCGACAGAAATACCCATTTTTGAAAAATTGATGGAATTTTTAGATATGTGTTTCCGCACGCTAGAAGCGATGTACCCTCAAAGTCGGAAGGTCGACTCAAAACAAATTTCACATTCTCAAGCCAAGACGTCAAACCATCATTCAAGCAAAAATATTCAACGAAAGAATCTCGATCATTTCATGTTTCCGCCAAGAACATGTCATGTCCGGAATATGGCATAAATCATAGTCACATTTTACGCAAATGTCCAAAATTTCTTCAGTTGTCTGCACTTGAACGAAAAGTCATGGCTGATAAGCACAAATTGTGCATCAATTGTTTGGGTTATTTCAAATCTCAAGCCTGTAGCAGTGAGAAAAGCTGCTTCACTTGTGGTGGAAAACACCACACTTTATTACATTTTTCCAAGCCATCTTCTACAACGAGCATAAGTGTCATCAAATCATCAATCGAATGAAGCCATTCCACCAGTCAATGTGGACTTAAATGCTATTGCAACAAATAATTTAGTCAATGCTGGTTGAAAATCAGTACTTCTTACTACCGCATTGGTAAACATACCCAGAGTCAGGCAGTAACGAAAAAATGCGTTAATAACGCGCATTATTTGTAGCGAATTATTTATTTGCATTACAAAATTTATTGCGTTACTTTTTGCGTTATTTAGCGGTAATTGTAGCGAGTAACGCAGGATTAGTCAAAAAATGTAGCGTAAGTAAACAATGCAAATTATTTGTGTAGTGCGAGTGGAACGAAAAACATGTAAACATATAGTTTACAGTCAAGTGTCAATCCATTGGGTGCGTTCATCGCATAGAGTACATAATGCATGAGTGACAATTTATTTAAATTTATTTTATTTTTGAAATCGTAAAAAATAAATAAATCCATACAAAAATATTCATTTTATTTTCGTTTTGTATTTTTTAATTTTTGTAATTTTTAATTTTTTTTTATTTGAGATTGATGAATGCAAAAAAAATTTTGTGATGCGATGACAAAGGAAACGAAAACCATGCAAACATGATGAGTGAACGTGACAACTATATGTTTACATGTTTTTCGTTCCACTCGCACTACACAAATAATTTGCATTGTTTACTTACGCTACATTTTTTGACTAATCCTGCGTTACTCGCTACAATTACCGCTAAATAACGCAAAAAGTAACGCACGGAATTACTTTTTGCGTTATTTAGTTGTAATTGTAGCGAGTAATGCAAATTAGTAATTTGCCTGACTCTGAACATACCTGATATAAATGGGCAATTTGTTCGCCTAGCCGATTACCACTAGCCGATCCACAGTTTCATAATCCTGATCCAATTGATTTATTATTGGCTGGTAATGTTTAATATCAAGTTTTATAAAGTGACTTGTGTCGAGGACAACCTGGTGAACAGGTAGTTCAAAATACATCACTGGGCTGGATATTAGGTGGTGAGATGATTCAAAAATCGCATGTTACTTCAATACAAATGAACAATTTTCATGTTTCAACGTACGAAATTAACGACTGCATGAAATGATTTCAAGAAATCGAAGAAGTTCCAGATATTCGAAAATGGTGAAAGAAGGATGAATGGACTGAAGAAAAAACATACAAACGCCAAGACAATGGCAAATTTATGGTTCGATTGCCATTCAAATTCTATTTTGATTCAACAATTCAATTGGGTTCGTCATTTTCAATGGCACTCAAACGTTTTCATTCGCTTCAACGTCGATTTCAACGCGATGAAAATTTCAAATTATCCTATTTCAAGGCATTCAACGAATATAAATTTCTTAATCAAGTCAAATTAGTTGAGGCAATCAATGATGATTTTCAGGAGTCATCCACAATCAAACATTTCTATCTGCCGCATCAAGCGGTTATCAAAGAGACAAGTCTCACGACTAAACTACGTCAAGTGTTTGACGGTTCGGCTAAGTCGTCCAATGGTAATTCACTAAACGACATTCTAAATACTGGACCTGTATTGCAATCCGATTTAATCTCAATTATAATGAATTGGCGAATTTAGAAAGGGTAAAACAAAAACCTTCCCATAAAACACAATTTATAAATTCGTTTTTATCAGCGATATCCAAAAAATGTATCGTTGTGTGGATGTCCATCCCGATGACACCAAATATCAGCAATTAATTTGGCAAAATGGTGATTCGAAAATTTATTCATTTTATTGATTCCTGAGTTGATTTCTGATAGGGCGCATGTTCAATCGGTTTGTACCATAGAATGCCAGCCGTAAACATATGTTCCAGACAATCAGACTGAATCTTGCTTTTGTTATAAAAAAAGCAAATTATGAGGCAATTCGTGAATGCACTCAGAACATCTCTTTTGATGATATAATGAGCCTTGGGGTTATCAATGCAACTGTAATGGCATTTTATGAAATTATCTATTTTATTTTTTTTATTTATTTATTTGCTACGCCAAAAAATTGGCTGAATGATATTTATAATACAAAAATTAAAATTAATTTTCAAATTGATTTATAACAATTGCATTTGGATCGGAGAGTGATTTAATTATTCTAGTTTTAAAAGCCACCCTATGACTAGATGATGACATAATCGATTTGTAACAATTAATTAAACGAAGAAATCTAGCAATCGGCTGATTATATAGATAACTAGTTGAGAAAATTGGTTCAACTACCAAGTTAACAGTAGAATTTCGAAATGAATATGAATAATGCGCTCGAACAATTTTTGAATCTATAAAATCATCTTTGATATTTGACATGAACAGATCATATGCAAATAAAGCATCAGATATATGCCTTCTTAGGCTCAAAGGTTGTAATTTAACTAATTTACATCTATCCTCATATGGTGAAAGTCTATATGTTGTAGCATTTCTACGACTGTCTAATAAATAGATAACAAATTGTTTTTGAATTGACTCAATATCATCACTATAAATTGCTAGTTGTGGACTCCAAATAACTGAAGCAAATTCAAGGCGCGACCTAACATATGCCAAATAAAGAATACGCTGTGTTTCGAGTGTAAAGTTCCCATTTGAGTGATGTTTTATACATCCAATAAGTTGTCGACATTTCATTGTCAGCTGCTCAATGTGTAGACCAAAAGATAAACGTTGATCAAGCATTACGCCCAAATCTCTTATTTCATTTTGACGCTCAATTACAAAATCACCCATTCTATATTGAATATCAATGAATGACGCTCTATTACGCACGGCGGTAAATATCGCACATTTTTGATTGTTGAAATATATACAGTTTTCTTCACACCATCTTAACACGTTATCGATGTCATTCTGAAGCCGATATGAATTCGTTTCACCAAATGACTGACAAACTTCAGTAGCTAGTTTTAAGTCATCAGCAAACAATAGCGCTTTAGAATGTTGAATGACATTTACAATGTCATTGATGAACATAACAAATAGTATTGGACCCAATGTGCTGCCCGCTGGCACACCCGATGGCGATTCATAAATATTGGATTTATGATTTGCAATTTTCACAAAATTATTTCTATGAATTAAAAATTCACAAATCCATTTAGCTGTTTTTGGGCCGATGTTAAATGTATGCAACTTTCCTATTAATTTTTTGTGTGAAACTATATCAAATGCTGTCTTAAAATCCCCATAGAAGATATCCAATTGTCGTTTTTTCTCAAATGCATCATGAGCCATAATCGATAAATTAATTAAATTGGTTGATACTGATCTCTTTGGCCTGAAACCGTGTTGAGCATTTGAAAGTAGTGGTTCAACAATGAAACATAATTTGTTTTTGACTGCTATCTCAATAATTTTCAGGATAACCGACGATATAGCGATTACTCTGTAGTTTTTTATATCGCATCTATCACCTTTTTTGAAAACAGGAACTACACGCGAAACTTTCAATGATACAGGAATAATGCCAATATCAAACGATTTCTTGGCGAGTAACCAAATTGGCCAAACAATAGCTGTACAACACTTTTTTATAACGAAAGGTGACAAATCATCTGGACCACACCCACTATTCCACTTGAGAGAATGAATAGCGGCTTCAATGTCGAAAAGTGTTAAATCAATTTCATTTTGTATTGCTGATGGTTGAAAAACGTCGTTGAATTCCCAATTTTCATGTGGACCATAAATTGATTTAAAATATTGTGCAAATAAAGTAACAGATTTGCTTATTTCATCACTTGTCTGGCCCTCATAATGCATATTTATTGGATAATCCATTGATGTCTCATTCATTTTTGCAAATTTCCAAAACTCACTTGGTTTAGATTTTATGTGGTCTTGCACTTTTTTTATATGCAATGAATGTAGACGATCTCTTAATTCATTAAATTCTTGAACAGTAATAGCATACTCTTCACATTGTACACCAATTAGATTTCGTTTATACAATTTATCTCGTCTATTTTTCAAGCGTTGTAGTTCAATGGTCCACCAAATTGGTTTGTTTGTATATTTTCTACGTTTAAATTTTGGAATGTTGTTTTCGATAAAAAACTTCAATGTTTGATGTAAAAAATCATAAGCATCATCGATGTCTCTTACATTAAATTCATGCTGGAAATTTACAGCGTCGAGTTGCTGACATATTCGTTCATAATTTCCACGTGCGAAACCATAAACAAAATAATCCTCGTAGGGTAAGTGCGACGTGGTACAGTATGTGATATTTATTGCAATTGGTCTGTGATATTCATCCTGTTGATTGCGATCAACTATGGTATATAGATCGTCACACACCTTTACATCTTTGACATTACATACAAAAACAAGCTCTAAAACATTCGATGCACAATTCTCAAAATTTGATACTTGAAACAACGGAATGCAAAATAACTTGTTAATAAATTCAGCAACATTCATGAAGTACGTTGCACTTCTTATACGATTTTCTTGAGTCACCAGTAATTGCGGTAAAAAACTCATGTTTGACAATTCGGGATCAGGTATCCATTTAACATCATGAAGGTTGTAATCACCCAGTATAACTAATTTGTGATTGGAATGTGATTGACGAAGTTGAAAAATATTTTCATAATGTTTCAATGCAGTTTGAAAATCAAACAGTTTCATGTAACCAACATAGATGACAATGGGTGTTGGTTTGATAATTAATTCAATTGCTAAAAATTCACAATCAGGATCACTCTGTAGAACAATTTGACGATTTTTCAGTGATTTACTGACCAAGATAGCAACTCCACCAGATCTACGATTTGTATCAATCATCCTATCACATCGGTAGACATTGAAATTGCTTGGAAAATACACACTGTTTGAATGGTTGCTTGATAAAAATGTTTCAGTGAAACACAACACTTTGTAGATAGATAATTCAATTTTCATGCATAAATTCCTCTTATTGACAATGCTCCTTATATTGTTGTAATAGATCGGCAAAAATGATGTATTGTTTGTTTGTGTGTCCAGTGAAGAAACATGAGAAAGATAGCCGAAACCATTTGATAAACTCGGATTTTGATTCTGGAAAAATTTAGTAATCAGAGACTGCTGTAAAATACGGCCGTTTCTATCGTTGAAATTAGAATGAAAACTCGATTGAGATGGAGTAGAATCATTTCTCCCTTGTGGAGAACATATACTGCTAGTTAAGGATTTACCTGGTAAAACATTCGTGAGATATTCTGCTTTGTGAAAGTTAATGTTATTTGGCTGAAGCGGTATATTGTTGATTTGGTGAAAACGATTTAATTCGAAGTTGTGCTGATATTTCCCAACTCGTTTTTTGACTGCGAACTTGTGTTAGCATCAGATGATCCACTGTTACTTGCCAATTCATTTATTTTGCTCGAAATAAAATCACCAAGTAGTGGTTTTTTCCGCTTCTCCACAAAATCTCCAAGTAAAACATGCTGAGGCCAAAATGATGGTGAAATAAATTTCTCATAAAGTACATCAGTACATGACAGACGAAAAGAAATATACGAAAAATCGGTTAATGGCTGGTCCTTTTTAACCAATAAATGTAATGCAATGTGATTTTTTTGTAAATCAGGAATTTGCCGCAAAATGTGATTAAGTATGTCATCAGATTTAACCGTCGGTTCAAGTCGAGAGATGTAAATTGCTTTTGATAATAATTCTTTTTTGTTTTGTTTTGCTGCACGCGATTTAGAATTGTCATTCAAATTCACTTTAACAGCATTGCCAAGACCATGATCAATTATTTCCGATGTGCCGGACATCAAATAACGATTTTTAATAGCCAATTTACTTGCAGCATCTAAAGTACGACGTTCAGCATTAGCCGAATTCAAAGATTTTTGTTTTTCCGCTGATTCAATTGAAGTAGATAGTACTGCTGCAAAAGTTTTATTTGACTTAGCTATAGGTGTAATATTTTTTTCAATTGTATTGGATTTATCAGCTGTTGAACGAACCGTCAAATCCATCTGTTTTATGTTATTTTCAAGTGATTTCAAAATGTCAGTGTTTGTATCAATTTTAGCCGATAATTCAGAAATTGCTTTGACAGTGCTTTGATCATTGATAACTCGTTTTTGAACAATATTAGTCGGTGGATTTGTAGAAATTCCTCCACTCGGTGTTAAAGTTGTTTGCATAGACGTTTTTGTTTGTTTGCGAATCGGAGACTGTCCAACCAAACATTCATCACACAGGAAAACAATATTTTTGCTGATGAATATTTTTTGAGCCGATTGAACGATGTCATAACACGGTAAATGAAAACCATTTTTGCATCCATGACAATCGACCGTGTAATTTGAATTTATATTATTCGTTGGGCAATCAGTTGAATTGCACTTTTTTCGTGGATTTGACATGATAAATATCAATTGTATTCAATTGTATTCAACAAGTTGTCACTTTATATAACAACAAATGTACGTAGCGCCGATAGAATTGTTTCACACGAAAATAATTTGAATGATAGAATTTAAATTTATAAAACTTCAATTAATTAATTTGTATCAATCAAACATTAATAGAATCATCAATTAATTACAGTGAAAATTATGTTTGTTTAATTTATATTACAATTTAAAACCAGAGCAATTTTTTTTTTGTGAGCACGCTTGACACAATCCCTATCGGAGTCCTATTGGAATAATATTTTATGAATAAAACCACATATTATTTTATCGTACAAGAATGATTATTTTTATTTTTACTTTCAATCTCGAAAATTATTTTTGCTTGGAAAAGAGCAGACGCATGTCCCTCGTTAAAAACCAAGATCTTTTCGCTTAAGGTAAATTATTTAAAATTAATATTTAATCTAAATTCGGAATTATAATTATTCATTTATTCGAGATATTCTCTTCGAGAATTTTGATGTTGTAATGTCCCCACGGTAGAGTCTTGACATAGTCCGGTTTAATGGGATATCTCTTATCATCAAAAGGACTGAGAGCAATTTTTTTCTGTTCTATAGTGTATACCCTATGCATAAGCGATCTTATTGTGCTTTGTCTTTCAACTATCTCACAATTATTTACAATGCAATTTAAATAATCTTCAAACGTTAATCGTTGCTTGAGAACATTTTTCTTCACTCCTTTTGCTTTTTTCATTTCAGATGAATATGATTTACCGTCTAGAGATTTTACGGCATAACATTTTGCACGTAATCCTACAAATTCTGTGATAATTTTACCGTTCAACTCGTCTTTAAACTTTCCGGGCACTTTTTTATTGAATGATGGAATTCCGTATATATTATTAGGTGGATAATCCGATGTGTCATATATATCTATATTACTCAATAAATCGCTATAAAAGTCTGCTGTTTTAACATTTACAATAAAACTATCTGTATCTGTATAGGCAAGCGAAATTCGTGATCCGTATTTAGGAATTAATTTATCATATAAAAACGAATACATAGTAATTTTTGATATATCCAAAATGCTCATACCCACCACAACCGGTTTATTCATCAACATACACGTTAATTTCAATTCGACGGCCACTAAATTTTCATTGAATATCTTGCACTTTTTAAAGTTTGTACGTGAAATTAGCATTCTGGCTCCGCAGCGACCGCCCCAAGTATTTGCAAGTCGGATGTCAACTCGCAATCGAAGATTTTCCATTGTTTTACCGAATACTGCATTATTCATGAGTTTGTAGAATGATTTTTCAAAATCATTTGTAGCTTTGGTTCTCTGTACGGTGTTCAATTCGATGTATGGTTTCATCCAAGCTGATTGTTTGAAGCGGAGAATACGATGGACTTGAATTATTTCCAATCCGTGCTTTAGTGCCAGCTTCAGCATGCGGTAATGCAAGACATAGTTCTTTTTATCGTGGAGCGTTAGCAAAAGTTTCGGAATTTTATTGTTTTTCTTCGTCGTTTTTCCTGATTTTAATTGCCATGTTGAAATGATTCGAACTGCTTCCTCAGGAAGAGTTATTTTCTCTGCGCAAAATGGAAAATCTTTATGGGTATCATGTAAATGCTCGGGATATTTAAGATCGCACTCGAATATATATCCAAATTCACCGTCATCAGGTAAAATTTTAACGCTGTCTGCATTGTGATATAGGCAAGATTGTTCATCGACCCATTCAAAATCTGAAATTGGTAGCTGTTGCGACATTGCATGGCCATACAAATTATTTGCATCTAAATAGATGAGATAATTGCTCTCTTCCTTCGAATCGTAATCGTCCCCCATATGCTTGTTGTTAGCGCGTGCATAACGTTCGTTACATTGTGAAATCCCTCCTCGAACACCTCGCTCAACGAAAAGAAACTTTTCAACATCGGTTAACAATTCAATTCTCACCTTGGTGCTTTTCAATAGAGCATCCCAACTAAGTCCCGGTGCCGTGTAGTAATGTGCAGGATCGAGCTTATAAATCCCATGACATGTATCTCGAAAATTTTCAAATATATCGGCCAAAAGCAATACATCAGTTTTCAAATATAAATACGAGTATTCGGCGAGCGTTGAGATATGGAACTTTTCCCATATTTGACATGCAAACTCATATTCGCTCGGTGATATATTCTCATCAGTGAGATGGCTGTAAAAGCTCTCAATAGATGGTAAACTCGTTTCGCGTAATCGCTCGATCGAATTGACATATTCATATGGAAATACTCCCTTACGTTCGAGCATTGCGATTAATTCAGGTGAATATTGTTCTGAACATGTTTTATGCAATATACGCTTCTTACTCGATGGGAGATATGAAGCAAGCTTGTTGAGCGAATCAGGCATGAATCGGCACGAGTCAATGAATCGCAATTTCACTTTATCTCTTATATTGTTAGTATTTGTACTATTCCATACGAGCTTCGAAAACGAGATATATTGTTCGGAATTATTCGGTATTATTGTCACATCACCTTTCATTTCAGTTGATAATCTAGTGATCAACAAATGCGCGTCATAACCAGATAGGTTATGCATTACTACCGGAATTACGTTAGAAACAGTATATTTCAAATTGCATTTTACGTGAGCCATACCTCGAAATTTGGATGTAATATGGCAATGATCACGAACTCTTTTTTCACTAGCAGTAAATGGTCTTTCACATATATGACATGTTAATTCCGAATTTGAAACTGACCTTTCCTGTTCAGAGGTTAATGGTTCCATGGGTTCATTCTTATTGAATACAGTAGCTGCATATTGTGCAATTAATTCAAGTTGTTCGATAAACCAACCAACGCAATCATCGCTATCGGCACTATCAGCATAATAAGATTTCGAATCATCGAATTCGCATTTGAAATAGTATCCGATGCTGTAAATTTCATGTTGCTGCAGTGCCTGGGTTGAACATTTTTCGCTGAATACATTATTCTTTTCATTTGAATTTAAAGTTTTCAACATGGCTTCGGTATCTGCATATATTACAAATGGAACCTTTTGTTGTTTATGAACAGCTTCAAATTCAAGCCAATTATTAATATCATGGACAGGCATTTCCATTACGAAATCGCTATTGCAATTCTTCAAATGCTTGTTCAAATATTCGACGGTGGAAAAATGGTTCAAACATTTATCGCAAATGAAAGATTTATGGTCATGCTTGGATAATTGACTACCGATCAATCTACTAAGGTCTCTTATCCAACAATAGTGAGTTTTAATTTCCCCGTCTCTGTACATGTTCGTTAGTTTCTCTTTAATGGTCCTCCCTCTAACGAAACGAGGTTGCTCGCCTTCGTATTCGTCTTCGATTAGCAATAGTAAATGAATATGATTTTCTTTTGGTTTATTAGTGATTCGAAGCGGTAGTACTGCTTTTTCTTCATTATTATAATAATACACGTTAATTGATATTGACCCATTTTGCGATTCGAATTTTGAAATATCGCACAGTTTCATGGGGAATTCAATACCTTCGAAATTAAGTTCATCTCTATATTGAACGTAATTGCTATATCGAGATGAATTCTTTTTCTTTGGATGTAGAGCAGAAAGAACAGCCCATTTGAAACATTCATCATCATTATCATTTATTACATTTACTATTGCTCTCTTTTTTTGCCAAGTCAATCGGAGTTTTGATGTATGAACCACCGGTCAATGGAGAGTATTTGCATATTTGAGTGTCCAGGCTTATTATTCTTGAAATGGCAAATCCTGAACCCTCCATAGAAACGTTATCGAGCGATATTAATATTTCATTGACTATATTTATTTCGAAATGCTCCACCATATTAACTTCCATACTTAATAATATATTGACCGAATGGAAGTACAAGGTTTGCTTAATTAATGAATCATTATCATTATCATTACCATGATTTTCGTCCGTTGGAGTAACCGGTATAGACTCGCTCGATGCAGATGGAATCGGCTCGGTCGATGAAGGTGGAATAGGTTTGGTTGATGTAGTTGCAATTGATTCATTTCCAGTAGACACTTTTTCACTTGATTCACTTTCATTTGATTGTTTTTCAGTTGTCTGTTTTTCAAATTCGATGACAAGCGTTGACATAGTTTTTACCATGTCATGCTCCTCGATGGCACGAAATAATTCTCGATTATAAAGTTCGAAACAGTCAATTAAAAATTCATGCACTTCGGTATGATCATGATTTACAATTGAAAACGTATAGATTCGGTTATTGAATGCACTTTCACGCACTTCAAACCCGACACGTACACTATTATTAATTTCCATTTTAATTATATTATTCTCAACATTGTTGAATTAATATTTACTTGTGAATATGCGGAAGACACTTATGATAATGCGAACGATCATTAAGCACCGTAGGCTTTTAACTATTATATTTATAGGCCTGACGCTATGGTTAATAGCAACTTCTAAATAGAGAGATGGGAAGTGAGAGAGTGAGCGAGATGGAGAACAATTTGTAATCCGGTATTAGTTGAAAGTAGAATTTAATTTCAAGTTTATGGAAATTTAAGAACTAATCCCTGATCTGATTCTAGTTTTTTGATCCATTGCAATTTGCTAATTTATAGTTGCGAATTAGAATGATCTGGGGTTATTACGATTATTTTTAGTGAAGAGGAGGGATAGTTTTTTGTTAAATTTTTACTATAAATTAAGTTTGAGAATCGGTATTTTCATCAGTTCATTGTTGAGTTTCAAGTTATAAGCGAATCATGGCAAGTGCGTTACAATTATTAATTCAAGCGAGTGAAAACAATAAACCCTATAAGGGTTTCAGCAACTTAGCCATCGGAAATCACGAAATTGTATTATTCCGATTGGCAGCAAACAAGCTGGCTACCAAAGACAAAAAGAGTTCTAAAAAGTCTTTAGTAGTGGAACTAAAAGACGAAATTTTGTTCTTGCCAGAATATTTTCTGAAAGCCCTCGGCGAAGACGAAAAGAAGATAGAGGAATTGAATAATGACG